>CAHIKZ030002013.1:1467500-1717500 GCA_903632075.3 Acanthosepion pharaonis | reverse complement strand
AAACAAATAGTCACATTCCATGCAACTGAAGGCTGCTGGGATATCTGACTCCATTTTTTTTTTTTTTTTTTTAACATTTTCATTTTAGTTTTGTATTTATTATGGTTACATTTTTCAATTACTCATGTTAAAAGTCATTGCTATACAAATAACGAATGCAATGTAATGAACCATAAAACAGTGAACTGAAATATGTATGACAAGACCATCCTGATGATGGTCTGGTGTGTGATTGTATAGGAACCACACCTAGGAAAATCAAAAGGCCATATACATGGAGACAATATATTTCTATATAATCAAAATATAAAATAAAAAAATGATACAACTTTTATTATATTAATTATATTTTTTTCTGGTATAAATGAATAATACTACAAATGTTCAAATAATATTTTCTCATATCATCATCATTATATAATAATATGGCACAAATATGGTCCCCTGGCTCACTAGGAAGACTTGTTATGTCAATGAGGATTGGCCTTAGAATGAATAAGTCCTCATGTTTAGTCCAGATAGTCTCAAAATGACCCTGAAATATGACATATCTCAAAACAAAAACAAAAAAAAGTTGGTGGGGAGCTGACAGTTTAATAAAGTGCTGCTGATCCTTTGTTTTTTGTTCTTTTATTTGATTTATTTTTGTTGTTGTTATTCTTCAGAAAACGGGCAAATGGTGTGCTGTTCATGTCCAGGTGGCATGGCGTATTTACCATCACCAACAGAAACAGCACGAGGCTCAGAAAGGTGGGGCTGACACGAAACCCGTGATAGACCCTCTACGGTCACCAAGCCATTTGCTTCCTAACAGTAGTATACATCGGCCCCCTGACCTGGGTACCAGTGCTCAACAAGCTCTCCTAGGTACCCTCATCGGTAAGTACAGATGTTGATTCGCACACTTTTTTTCTTAGCAACACTTTGCTAATTTGATAATTGATACGCCTCTTTCCAATAAATGTTTTTCACCTTTGATTTTCTCCCAATTCATTTTAATTCTACTTATCGTCAGTGCTTTTCTTCATTAGCAACCAGTTTCCAGCTGATTATTAATTTTTGACTAATTATGTTTGAGAAATATCTTTTATCAGTTGGCACACTCTTTGATTATTAAAGCAGCCTCTGATCAAAGAATGGGGCTGCAGAATTGTAATCTAAGTCTTTTGCCAAATAGCAAGACCAACATCACTTAAAGACTTCTAACAGTAGCAACAACTTAAATCAGTACTAGAAAAAATGATAACTATGGCCTTGATATTATAAATTTCAACCAACTGTAACGCTAACTGTTCTGTCAATGATTGCTGAGTGTTTCCTTAAAATGGAACGGTTAATGTCAACATTACCATTGTATCTCATTTCTCGAGAATCTCTCTTATGTAGACAATACAAAAGAAGACTACTTGTTAGTTCGGATCCGTGAGGTGGAATCAATAAATATGTAGCTTAAAACAGTCTTTTGAATTATCATCGGAAATTTTCACTGTATGTTTATTACAGACTCTGAACATTATACGATATTGAATGAGGACAAAGACCATTTCTTTTACACATTTTTCAACACAACCTCCTTCTTCATCAATTTTGCTGCAGTGTTTATAGCACCTTTTTGTTGCTTTTATCATTAAATATGTCCTCTGATCTTTAAATTGCTATAAATTGAGAAAAGAAGTAACTTTTGTCAGAACTTGAACTTTGATCCCATTATTGATTGATTCTTTTGATGATAATTATCATGTATCAATTTTTTTTTTTTTTTTTTTTTTTTTGCTCCATTAAATATTTTTCTTAGCCTGAAACTTGTAAGCCTGACAAGAATCGTATTAATCTCCAAATGAAATTTATTTCAACCATGAAGTGATACTGACACTTTATGAAACAATTATTATTATTTAGATAAAGACTACTCTCTCCATTTTGATCGTGGCTCTAATCACCGGTGTTCCTTCTTATTTAAACATAAAAGTATTTTGTCATGGCTTTCTGCTATTAAATATACTGTTAGAATGTTGCAACTTCCTGGAAATCTGAAATAATTATTACAGAGGAAACAATCCTAGATAACTTTTTGAAAATATTAAACCAGATAACATCCAGCAATTTGTCTAAAAGATTGATGTTTATAAGTGTTTACACGAACAAAAAAAAAATTTACCTTCAATCATTCTTGATAAACAATAAAACTTGTTTCCAAACATACCTGACAAATAATAAAACTTCTTCTCTACCATACTTGGGAAATATTTTCTTTCAACCCTTCCTAAGAAATTATAACATTTACCTTCAACCATTTCTGAAGAATTGTAAAACTTACTCTCATCCATACTTGACAAACTATAAAATATGTTTACAACATGATCAATTTGGCTTTAAATGATCCACAAGAGGTTGTGGGGTCATTATACACAATCAATGAATCATTACATAATCTTCCAGCTAAATTGTGTATCGCATCATAAAAAAAGAATTTCAAATTTGATCAATATTTTTTTGGCTTAAAATTGCTGGAACTGCTTAGACAAGGATTCTTAGCTGATGATTACAATGTATACCATTCTAAAATGTCAAAAGTTTCAGTAATTTTATGGACAATGTGCTTCTTAATTTAAAGTTTGACAGCATTACAGTTGTCTTAACCTCTGTCATTAAAGAAAGATTGTCAAAGAAAAAAAAAGCAGCGACCATTATTGAGGAGGTTCAGCTAATTCTTTGGAGTTGATTATCAATGATTAATTTTAAGATGGACTCCTGCCAAAGGTGTTTCTGAAGTGCATATGCCTGCATTGTTGTCACTTCATGTCTCCAAGAACAACAGGAAAGATTGCAGTTCCAATATTCACATACACAATGTTCAATTTCCTCTCACAGGATAATCAGGAACAACATATCCCCAGGGTTAGATGAAATAAATAATAGAGACAGTTTTTCCACTGCTATGGCTCAGATCTCCATCAATAATGGAAGAAAGAAAAAAAAAAGAGAGCCTTTTTAATGTTTTGACTTGAAATTCTAAAGTTTACATTGCACAAATGCATACAGAGTTAGGTCATGATTTTTAAAATCCCTTTTTCTGACAGTGAAACAGATTGTGTGCCTGCTATTATTCAATATGTGCTCCTCCTCCTCCTCTAGCTGTCAGCTTTGGAAACGTTCTCTAAGGTTGGCAATGCAGGTTTGCTTTCTGACTAAACAATTGATTTTAGTTGCTCTTCACAAACTGAGAAGTTAATCACTAGAATTAGTTGCACATTGACAATGATTCTTGGTTGGCTTGGATAAAATCTACAGAATGTCTATATTATGGCGTCTATTTCCTGTTTACCACTTTTTCTTTGCTCACTTATTTTTGGCTTTACGTTTTTTGAAAATGATAACAAAATCTCTCATTTAATTTGCAGAAATTAGTCTTTAGTTTGTTTTCTATTTCTTTTAGCATTTTGCAACCAATTAATGGTACCGATTAGAATTTTTCAATATTGGCAGCCATGAGAAGTATACTGTCCGTCACAGTAATTTATAACACTGAGAGGTAGATGGCTGCAAATGACTCTCCTGTGATGAATTTGCCACCCTTCCAATATAAAATAGAAACCTTCTGTTTTAACATCCTTATTATCAGTGACATTAGCAAAGTTTAAAAAAAAAACAAAATGTTTGTAGAGTAACAATAACAAAGAAAGAATTTTGAGAATGTTTTTCTTCACTTTTCTTTAAGGATCTGCCAGACCCTCTTTTGACTCAGGACCTACACACCACAGCAGCTTTTTAAACCCTGCACATATAGGTAAGTAAATGTGCTTTCTTCCACTGTTGTTCATGGCAAAAGTGGGTGATGCTAATTTAGATATTTGAGGAAGGAACAAATATTAGCGGATTTGCAAAATTATTATTACTTTAATAAAGATAATCTAAATTCCTGACTGATATTTAATTGTTAGCAGATTCGCACAATCAATCCTCATTCCAAGAAATCTCGACAAACACTTTCCATACAATACATGTGTTGAAAAAATTAAAAACCCTTTATATATTTTAGAAAAATGTGCATGTATATGCCTCGAGGATTTCTTTGCCAAAAGCACTCCACCTTGTATATTTTTAAGACATTGTTATAAAAATAAATTCTATGATTAATTTTTATTACATAACAAAAAAATATCCGAGTTTATCTTTTCTCTTTATTTTGTCTTTTTATTTAATAATAATTAGATCAGGTTTTTTTTTTTTTTTTTTTACTTTATGCATGTGATATCATAGGTAGGATTTTTTCAACAAATGTTCACTCTAATGATTACATAGGCTTTCAGCAGTAGAAGCAGTATGCTATGCAAAGGAAAAATTTTGGAGCCATGTTTAAAGAATATATTTTGGACCTCCCCCCCTCCAAAGAATTTGTAAATAACCACCTTTTTAATAATTCTAAAATCTTAACAAATTAATACATGATCCACTAAAAAGCAATCTGTGAAGATCATTCACAGGGTTATGAGTAAATGGAAATCAATACTGTAGTAATATTGGTTAGGAAATAGAATTTTTCAATATTTAAATAATTTTCATAACTGAATCTGTATGTTGTCTATTGAAAAGGTATTGTCATTGGTCAAGAATTAATACAAGTATAACTAACATAATAGTACTATTAGATACAATTTAAGCTGTTAATGGGTGTGTTTTTTATGTTACTATTTTTTTATTGCTATAAACATTTTAGATTAGGCATCAGTTGAAATTTCACTTTTTATAAATAAACTTGAATGTCTATTCAGTCATGCATTCACTAAAATATTGTTTATAGTATATATATATATATATATATATATTATATATTGAAGAAATGTAGTTTTAAGGTGTGCTATATTTATGGAATAAAGTGCTCAATGTCAGGGATAGAGTATATGTAAATATAAAAGTGAACATTGAAGACAGCATTCAGATTAGACAGACTGTTTCATGCTAAAGGCAATCATCGGGCCACTGTTTGGCATTAAACAGTCTGTCTCATCTGTTGACTTCAATGTTCTCTCTCTCTCTTTCTATATATATATATATATATATATATATATATAAACACACATACATAATGTAAATGTATTTCAAATGACTTTCTGATATTATTTATACATTGTTAATCCAGAAGAAAGTTATTGTCAGTGGTCAGGAATTAAAGCAAAGCATTATTAACAGAAAAGAATTATGAAATGATAAGAAGGTTTGAAGGGAAATCTTGAAGAGAAAAATACTGAGTTATTCTTTGGAATTGAATTTTGTTAAGAATAATTATTTTCTTTTGTTTATGCAGCAAGTGTCTCACCTTTTGCCCGGCCATCACCGTACAGTGTTGGATTCCCTGGTTTACGTAAGTAAATTGTTGTTTGAAGCAATTTGGTTCTTATATTAAGCATCAGCCAAGTATAAATAGGATTCTTTATTTGAAACATAAAAATGTTTATTCACATGCAGACTATTGTCCTCATCTTTGTTGCTGTTATTACAAAAGGTTTCTGCAATTGAGCCTTCTGAAAATATTGTAATGACAACAACAAAGATGATGACAATGGTCTGCAAGTAAAGGAGGAGGATTCCTCATCCCAGAAATTCAATAAATAAAAATATTTATAATGTAAAGCCTTCAAAACTAAACTTTTCTCCATTAATCATCTGAGAAGATCCTTCTCAGCCTTTTATCAGTATGGCTGATGCTAACCTCCAAGAGAATGGCTCATTGCACTTTTTTTGGGTTAACAGTCTCAGCTGAAATGAAGTGAAAAGACTATATCGAATCTATTGCTAGGATCAGCTGCTAAGAAAGTTGGTTCACTGTGTCATGCAAGATAAAGTCTAGCATTCATCCATATTTATGGTCCGGTGTCCCTGCTATTTACTTTGAGCTCCTTGATAAGATCCAAAGAAGAATCAACAATATTATTGGTCTTGATCTGGCAGCTCAGATTCAGTCACTTTCCCACTGCTGTAAGGTTGCCTCCCTGTGCCTTTTCTATAAATATTTAATGGTAATTGTTTGGATGAGATCTTTGCTATGGTACCTAGACTTCTAGACTGGCATCGAGGTCTCATCAATTTATAGTTGAGCTAGCTAGATGTAACTGTAAATTCTATGCTAACAGTTTCTTTTCTCACACTTCTTGCTTGTGGAACTCTCTTCTAGTTCCATGCTTTCCAGCCAACTTTAATCTTCAAAAATTTAAATTCAATATTAATTACTATCTAGCGTCTTCCTGATTACTCTTTTTGTTCCTGTTCATTAGTTATGTTTCTGTTACTAATTCTTTCACAGCCAATAGTAACACCTTGTGTCTTAGTGACTTTACTGCCTTGCTTTGGGTGAAATCGATTAAAAAATGTTAAATTTTTGAAGATCAAAGTTGGATAGAAAGCAAGAAGCTGGAAGAGAGTTCCACAGGCAAGAAGTGTGAAAAATGAGATTGTTAGTGTTGAACTTATGGTTACATCTAATCAATTCAACTGTAAATGAATGAGACCTTGTTGCCAATCAAGTACTGTGCTTAAATTTATAAAATTTTGGTACCATAGAGGAAAGTTCATTAGAACAATTAGCATGAAAGTATTTATAGAAAAGTCACAGGGAAGTAAACTGGGAAAGTGACAGAAACCAAGATGCCAGGTCAGGATTGATAACATTGCAGATTCTTCTTTTGATTTTATCAAGTATATAGCAGGAGCACCAGAACAGATGTGTCAGCAATATTCAAAGCAAGGACGACTGGTAAACGTATAAATATGTAAGATAGATTCTGATGAGAAAAATTGTCTAGAATAACACAGTTAACAAACTTTCCTGGCAGCAGACCTAGCAATTGATTCAATCTGTTTAATTGCTTGTATTTTTTTTTCATTTTCAAATAAGGGGTTGAGCATTCTTATGGATAAACAGTTCAAAGTTCATCTTAATTTTTTTTTATAACCGTGAATGAAAATTTTTCATATCCTTTGCTTAATGTTATCAACTGCTCTTTTTTCTTATCTAAAAGACCCTGTCATCATCTCAATCATTATGAGAGTAAAGTTTTCCTAACATTTTGAATTTGTTCTTTTTATCATAAGAAGCAGAGAAATCTTGTTGCATTGATAATGTCTTTTTGGAATGATAGTGTTTTCTTTTGTGGCACTCATTGATTCTTTTTCTTTCCTTTTTAGCAGGTAACAGTTTGTTCAATGGTAGCCGAGAATTGTCCAGCATGTCAACTTTATCCCCAGAATGGAACAGATTACACAAAACGCCATCATCATTCCCAACACCCCCATCATGGCCTAAGACTGATGTCGAGCGTGAAAGGGAAAAAGAGAGAGAAAGAGAGCTTGGTTTACATGACAGGAGAAAAGAGGAAGAGAGAGAAAGGTAAGGAACATTTCAAATAGATGAGGATGACTGGCTTGGAACTTAAAATATTACTGCCCAAGATTCACCTTCATTCCTCCCTGGCTTTAAAGAAGGAAAAAAAAAAAAAAACTTTCTAAATCCAGTTTTGCTTTGAGAAATGAAAGTCTTAAACAATTGTAGATATTGAAAATAGGTGTAACATTTTTTATTAAGAGTTTCAAGTCAGTTCAGGCTTAGGGCATCCTGGGTAAGACAATAAACTACATCCAGCAGCAAGGCCTTTGATCAGGAGATTTTGAGGAGAATTGCTGTTGTTCCCAGGTTCACCCTGACCTCGGGTGGTAGCACCTGTTAGGATCCCAACTATGGGCAAATAGTAAGACCCCCACCACCCAACAAACTGGGGTCAAAATAGGTTTTATTACCAGCAATACTTTTTGGGGAAAAAAAAAATTACCAGCAATAAAAATCTCAACCCAATTAAATAACCCCCTGAGGTTGATATGCCATATAACAAAACAAATCAGCCCATCAGATTTAGGCCTGCTACTATTAACATGTAATTCAGTACAAACTGCCACATGGATGGGTTGTCGGTGTCTAAAACAGCTTCCCACAGCTCTCATGAGTCATGTCACCCTACAGGACAAAAAAAAAAGACTTATCAAAGGGCAGATAATGACCAATTATATATATATATATAGGCAGGATGTATGTAACGAATGTGCGACCGCAGTTTTTGACGGATTTGCACCAAAATTTACATGC
This sequence comes from Acanthosepion pharaonis, assembly GCA_903632075.3. Classification (NCBI taxonomy): domain Eukaryota; kingdom Metazoa; phylum Mollusca; class Cephalopoda; order Sepiida; family Sepiidae; genus Acanthosepion; species Acanthosepion pharaonis. The sequence continues at coordinate 1,709,366 of CAHIKZ030002013.1, read as the reverse complement.
ACATGCTCCAAGTTAGCGGGAAGGCCAAGACCAACTTTGCATTTCCCAACTCCCATCGATAGTGGAAATAATCGATTTTTTTCATGCTTCTACAACAGCTTTCATGTAGTTGGCGGACATTTTGTACTGGCCAAAGTGAGAGCCAATAGCTGACTGCCACGAATAGGCAGGAAGATTCTATTGGCCAGCGTGAGAATCAACAACTGACTGATATGAATGTTAACTAGCATGCAAAACAATTGATAGCTGCATTCGTCACAAGTGGGAAAAATTTAAATCTGCATGGCACTTTACTCCAATTGGCTCATTCGCTTGCTTAAACTCAACGTTGATTCTGATTCCGCAGAACCGGGTTTGGTGTGAAAATGTATTTGTTAACATTCTTTTTTCATTCAGTTTTTCCAGTTACGAGTCCTTTTTTAAAGCTGATTGTTTTGTGTTCATTTTGTTTAGTTCTTTTTTCGTAACAGATTTAATGTTTAGTATAGAGCTTAGAAAAAAATTTGCAGTGTGAGTAAGGCATGTAGCAACATCAGCACATCAAAGGGCACTCCTTTAAAGGCAAGGAAGGGCAAAAATATTTTAAGTCAAGTGATAGCTGTATGAGTCGTACGATTTTTGAATCAACCACAGGCAACGCTGCTAGTATATATATATATATATTGGTAGGATGAAGTCTCAAGCCTTAAATGGCAACTTTCCTAGAAATACTGCCTTGACAAAAACAGTGTAGTTGGCTACACTCAGTGCCTGAGTTGGGTGTCGGGAAAAGTGTCCATTCTTGTAAAACCTTGCCTCAAATCATGACACATCTTTTGTCAGGCAGGGCCCACCTTGCTTTGGACAAGATTAATCCATACAGCTATGTATGTTACTATTGTTTGGGCAGTAGTTGTGGAAGAAGAGAATTTCTAACCCACCCATGCCCCGGTTTGCATGCAGGGTAATGAATTTGTGCCTTTCCCAAAGGTATTTCTGATATGTGAACATAAGAAACTTTTCTCAAAGTGCATATGTAAGACACAGAATGTGCTTAAGCCTAAGTTTGGCTCGACATTTTGTAAGGGTTTGAGCCTGCCTTGTGGCATCTTAAGAGACTCTTAGAAATAAACATCAAAGGCAAGTTTTCTTTTATTCTGAACCGAACTTGTTCATTAATATATTGAACCATAATTAACATTTGTTGTTTGTCTTGATTTTTCAGAGAGAGAAGAAATTTGGAAAGACTTACCAGCCTTGACATGGACCGTGGAAGAGACAAGGACAGAGCCGATCGATATCGTGAGGCAGAGAGGAGAAGATCTCGTTCCCGGTCTCGTTCACCTATTCGCAATGGCCGTCTTGAACCGCCCAAACAAGACCTAATGGATAAACGGCACGATGATAAGTCAAGCCTGAAAATCAAGGAGGAACGTCGTGATGAAGATGTACATCTCCTCGAACGTGATAAACTGCTTAGAAATAATGAGTACCTGTTTGCCTCTCTTCCACACACGACAACCGCAATGCCTGTAAACATGCTGGAACGTGCCCGCATGCTTGGCCCTCGATACTACAATAATGAAAGGCCGCAACTCGGAGTGTGGAACCCCTATGATAAGGGTTTCGATATGTCACACCGGTTGGAACTGCGTGAAATTGAACGTGAGCGTGACCATCTGATGGGAGCACGCTTCAATCCTAATGACCTTTACTTCAGGGAGAGAATGTTCGATCGGATGCCTATTTTTGATCGAGAACGATATGAATACGAGGCTAATAAATTACCGGCTCTTCGGCCAGTTGATCCCTTATCTGTTGGACACTTTCCTCGCACTGTGAGTCCGATGGTGAATCACTCAAGTAAAAGCAATTCACCGGCCAGTATCCCAGGTGCCCCACCCCCTTTGATCCCTTCATCAAGTACATCACATCCAAGAAGTCATACAAATTCCCCGGCCAGTTCGAAGTCTAAGGCCAGTAGCCCATTGGACAATGTCAGTGAACTCAAAGATAAAAGAGACACTCATTCAAGCTCAACTGACCCTGATACACATTCAAGATAAGAATGAATAGGATATTTGGGTGGGGGGGGGTTCTTGTATTTAAGAGAGAAAAATATATATATATATATAATAATTAAAAAAAAAAAGATGGAAAACAAACATTTAACGAATTTAAAAAAAAAAAAAAAAAAGTTTTCTTTTCTTTAAACCAACAAACAGGGACTTTTTAAAAGGCAAGAATTCAGAAAAATTCTTACCCTCCAAAAAAAAATAACAGAAGATGGACAAAGATTTCAAAAGGGAGAAACATTACAGTGAAAAAAAGGAAAGAGAAATTATGGGGACATTCCAACCGTACTATGTATGGTAGGTAAGTAATAATGGAAGGACATCTAATAAAAGAAGAAAAACAAACCAAAAATTACTTGTTCCAACTGTATCGTGTGAATGTACAGTGGACAAAACTCAATGACCTTCCAAAAAACAAATTTATGACAAAAGATGAAATGCTGCAGTGGCCGTACCATTTATGGGTACTAAAGAAACTTGAAGAGGTTTTACTTAGAACACGAAAAGGTAAAAGAAATTCAGGACCAAAACTCAATCATAATTCAAAACTGTCAAGAATAACAAAAAAAAAAAAAAAAAAAAAAAAAAAAAAAAAAGGAAAAAGAAAAGAAACCAATCTTGGTCGTTGACTGGCTGTGTTCATTCTTTCTTTGGGGGAGAGAGAAAAAAAAAAACAAATAATAGTGAATTTCCCATTATTATTACTTTTTTATTTTTTTTATTTTTTTTTTAATCTTGTCATGTAAACTCCCTCTTTTCCATGTGTGTTGAAAGTGGGTAAGTTTTAAATAGTTTGCCAGGAGTGTGATGAACTGTGAACCCTGGCACCCATGCCACAACAACTATCATCATCATCATCATCATCATCATCGTCTTATTCAGCTAGAGAGTGTCACATGATTTATATGCACCTGTAGGAACCTCTGTATTTAAATAGTGGTTTGCACCTGCCACGTCTGCACTTCATCATGTGACCGCTAGACAATAATAATAATAATGATAATAATACTACTACTACTATCTCAACTTCTCCTCCTCCTGCTGCTCCTCTTTGTTTGACAATTAAAACAATTTTTATTAATAAATTATAAAAAGATAAAAAAAAACTGACTTCAAAACAGATTCTTTAAAAAGATTTATCTTAACTAAGATTTTTCTTAAAGATGTAAAAAAAAAAAAAAACAGAAAAGAAAAACCAAAGAAACTTTGCCAATATTATTAAAGAATTATTCAGTGTTTGGTTAAGAATTACAGCAGAAAATAGGGAATATATGGAGAGAGAGGAAGAGAATTTAAAAAAACAAAAAAAAAAAAAAACAGTTTCAAGTAGAAAGAATTTTCTGAATGCCAAGAAATTGTAATTTGCTACAAAAGAAACAAAATTATTTGATCTCTTGATTAGTTTTGTCCTCATTTAAAACAAAAATATTGATAGATACTTTTTTTTTTTTTTTTTTCTGGCTTATTTTTTCTCTTTAGTTATTTTTGGTTTCAGTTTTAATTGAAACTATATTTTAATTTTTTTTATCCATTTACTTTGAAAATGAAACAGGATTGAGGATTTTTTTTTTATATGTATATATGGGAATATGATAAATTTAGTGGAGAGAACAACAACAACAACAACCAAAACAAAACCAAAATTATTGCTTTTCTTCTGGGCCTGTTTATTCTGGGCAGTTCCATCCCTACGCCACTTAGGAAGATTGTGTCTTTAAAGAGACAAGCAAACAATAAGACAAGAAATACCACGCTACCTGTCAGAGCCCCGCAGGGCTTTGTACCTTTAAAAAAAAAAAAAAATTTAACTTAAGAGGAGAAAAATAACTGTTCTCTCAATATGTCAAATCAGGACTTTTTTTTCCTGCCATAAATTAGACAATTAAATGTTGGCCTCTATCAGGTGGACAAGAAACCCTTTAGGAAATAATTGACAAAATTAAAGACGAGACTACAGCCATTCATACTCTTAAATTATTTTGTTGGTGAGGGTGTATGTACGTGTATGTATGTACGTAGCATTTCTCTGCACATACACACACCTACATACACACACATTCAGCATCTCATTTAACTTTTATTTTTACATTAAAAAAAAATCTTATTAAAAAGGAAAAAAAATTATAAAAAAAGAAAATTTAAAAAAAAAAAAAAAAAAGCCGTGGTTGGGAAGAAAAGAAATTAAATCCAAATGATAATGACTTTCTTTTTTTTTTTAATAAAAAAAGAAAAATTACAAATTATAAAAGAAATGAAAAAAATAAAAACTTGAAAATAATTACACAAAAAGTTAATGAGTGTCTAATTGAGTAAATAATTACTGATTCCTCAATTTAAAAAGAAAAAAGTTTTGCCATTTTCTTTTTATATAAAACATTTTTAAAAAAAATAACCAAAAAAAAAAAAGTTTTTTTAAATGGCGGCAAATTTAATTTCCCAGATTTCTTCCACTCCAGATGCCTTGCACAGGCAAAAAAAAAAAAAACAGAAAACTAACACACCAAAAAGAAAAAAAACAAAGAGAATAATGTGAATCTTAAGTACTTTTTTTTTTTTTTTTATTTTTATTGTTTGATTTTTATTTAATTTTTTGCTGATTTTTAAACTTTAAAAAATTTTTTTTTTTTTTTTTTTTAAATTTTTATTTTTAAGAATGTATGAAACAATGTACATAAGCATAAAGACCAGGTCAGGTTGTGGCTCAGAAATGATATGGTCCGTCACAAAAGAAAAAACAAAAAAAAAAAAAAATCCAATGTATTATAAAAGATGTTTCTATTCTGAAATAGAAACTCCCAAATAAAACTTTGTAAATTTAATGAATTCCATAAACATCTTCTGATTTTTTTCTTTGGTTTTTTTTTTTGTACTTCAGTGTGCATGTGGATTGTAGGGGTTTTCAGGTACAAACATGTGTATTGAATACAGGTAACAGCTGAAGGACCTTGGGAAAGGCATGAATACACTATTCCTTGCACCATCTCATGGTACTACTTATCCAGAAAAAAAAAACACTTCCATAATTATCATTATTCAATAAAATGACAAAATTTGATGGCATATATAAGACACACCCCAATTTCAGCAGGGCAATTCAAGAAAAAATTAGTAAAATTATTAGTAAATGGTACAGCCTAGTCTATATTTATTAGGTATTATTTTGGTTAAACAAGCCATGACTACAATTAAGCTAAAAATAATAGGGAAAAATAAGAACACTAGCCTATAAACACTTTATTATATCCGAAGGTAAGAAAACAAAATAAAAATAATTATTACAATTGAGCAAAAAAAGTACAGTTATTAAAATTTAGTCAAAAATTTTTTCTTTATTTGATCTGTACAACCTGCGTCTTGTAAACGTCTTAGTGGAATAATTAGGATATAAAAATTCAGATTGTATTTATACCCATGCAACTGGGAGTTATTGCAAGAAAAATATTTTACAAATATGTAATTTGAATTTATTGGATGTAATTTTAGTTAGGTAACTCCATGAGATTGCTAAAAAAAACAAAAACATAGCATGATGAAAAAGATGCCAAACTTGACAAAAAAAAAATTTTATCGTCTAAATGTTTGTGTTATTATTAAGAGAAAAGATCAAATTATTTTGGGGGTATTTTTTTTTTACATTTTTTAAATGTTCCTAGCACATCCGAAATTTTCATTAATCTTTTTTTTTTTTCTTTTCTTTTTGAGTCAGCAAAATTGACATGTCAACCATTTTTTTTCCATTCTTTATCGATCTCATGGAGGTACCTAACTTTAGTGAAACAAAGTACTAATATTAAACGTGATGAAATTAATATAATGAATAAACACTTTTCATCTGCATAATAGCTTTTAAATAATGACAATAGGTATAAGATAAGTTGCTCTAAAGTCTAAGCTGATAGGAGTTGCCGCCTATTTGCAAATTTTAAACCTGCATATGGCATATAAGACATGGGTGAATTTTAAGATATTTTTAGTAATAAAAAAAGTGTACCTTATATGACATCATATATATATGGGGGTGTGTGTGTGTGTATATATATATATATAAAAAACTAAGTATCAATACTGCATGATTACTGTCATTCATGCTTCACTGCAATTGTCATCTGATGGTCACCATGCAGTGTTGATTTCTATGTCCACATTTACTATTCCTATAAATGCTCTATCTCTGATAATGAGCACTGTTCTCATAGAAATATTGCAAATTTCAAACAATATATTGGGTTGGTGAAAAAGTCTGATTTTCATCACCGCTAAGCTTTAAGCACTCTGTAAACTTTAAGCACTCTGATAAGTAATTAACATCTTTTTGTCAGTCATACACATTCTTTGTGTGTTTGGGATCATTCCTGAAAATGGTGAACGAAAACAAACATCAACACCTCATGCTTTTATATTTTAAAAAGGCAAGAAAGCAATGGAAACCTGCAGGAAGGTATACGCCTCATATATTATGGAATGTATGCACCAGACATACGAAATACACCTTGTTCTGGCTAGTCAACAGAAATTAATGCTGATGAAATGACCAACTCCATTTATACAACCAAGATGATTGCAGATATTCTCCAAATAACCAAATCAAGTGTAAAAACCATTTTCATCAATTTGGTTATGTCAACAGACTTGATGTTTAAGTCCCGCATCAATTGGATGAGGCTAACCTCATCCAACAGATTTCCATCAGCATTTCATTGCAGAAACATGAAAAAAAAAATTTTTTTGTTTTAAGAGATTGTTGATGGGATTAAAAATGGCTTCTCTATAACAAAGTGAAGTTTAAATGATTATAGGGATGAAGCGAAGCGAGCTATCACAGCCAATCTCCAAAATCTGGAAAATGTGATTCTTTTGAGCTTATGGGATTGGAAGGGGTACTGTCTTTTAAGAGCATCTTCCCATGGACAGGGCCATCAATTCTGTTGTGTACTGTGACCAGCTGGACAAATTGTTTGTCTGGCATTGTCCATCATCATGACAATGCCAGACTGCACTATTTCTTTGCAGATGTGGCAGAAGTTACTGGAGCTTGGCTGCACTCTCCATATTTACCTACCCTTGATCTCTTCTAGATGGACAGACCTTCAACACTGAAGTGAATTTTGTTTTTTTCTTTTTCAGTAAATACAGGATATTCTTTGAACAGGGAATAAAGGACTTGTCCACAAAATGGTAGTAGATACTAGAATGAGACGTTAATTACATCATTGATTAAGTAAATGACTTTGTGTTTAATGCTTACAACTGCATCATATTGAAACACTGATTCCCATATGATGACCAAGATGGCTGCTTGGAAATACCAGGTGGTATAATGGTTTGGAATTTTTAATTGGAGAGCCGAGTTCCAATTCCAGTTGGGTTCATTATATTCACATATGCAAGTATCCTTTGGGGGTGGGGAAGGGATGACTCACTCACTTCTTTTACCCCCAGCTATGACTTGTGTCAAAAACAAAAAAAATACATTCTTAGAATCTAAAAATATTTTCTGGCTTTGAATAACCTGCAAAGGGTTGATAAACCATAGAAAACAAATCAATCATGTCATTTAGATTTATTTACATTCTTTGGAATATAAATGTATAGAAACTAACGTGGCCTGAAAGTGAGGGATCAGTTTATATATTGATCGTAATATAGAATTGATCACCCACTTTATATCTACTTGATAATTTGTTTGTTATATTCATCTTGGGGAAGGTATGCATTCACCTCTTTCACCCCCTTCCCCATTTATAACTTGTATCACCGAATCATTATTATCTTAGAAAAAAAAAAAAAAAAACATTCTTACACTCTAAAATTTTTTTTCTGGCTTTAAATACCCTGCAAAAGTGTTTTTAAGCGATAGAAAAGAAACCAAACGTTTTGTTTAAAACTTTCGTCTTATTTTCACATAAAATTATGAAGAGCTTTTTTGGCCAATCCGGTACACAGTTTCATTATTTAAATGAATACGTTTAAAGTCATTTGTCCATATAAGTGACTTCAGAAAGCAATTAAATATTTTACTGTTGTGAATTATTAGTCATCCAAGGATGAATGGTAGGAAATCTTTCATGGAGGATCATAATTTTAAAAAGCAATTTATTTACTAAAGCTTATTGTCTGAACTTTGAAAGCATCATTTTTCTAGAAAGGCATTTAAAGACTTTTGTCTAATGTACAAAAAAAAAATGCTTATAAAAGGTTCATACGTTTCAGCTGTGGTTTAATCAACAAAAAGGCAACCGAAAATAAAGAACCATTGAAATTCCTGTTGGAGACTTTTGCTAATCTAATCGGTGAGAATTGTAACCTGGAAACATAATACTGTATTTTGCGACACAAGACAAAATATGTCTTTCAAAATCTCTCTGCATCCAAGTTTTGTATCTACAAACTTCCGCATACTGGGGACTGGGGTTAGCATGAGAGAATATCCCTCAATTTTTATATTCAGTTCAGGGCGTGCCTGGGATTGTTATGAAGGCATGAATCCTTTATTAATATTTTTTTTTTTTTTTTTTTTTTGCTGAGTTTTAAATGGTGTGCTCTTTTCTCAGAGGTTATATGGGAATCATTTACCACGCAAAACTGATCAGAATTTTCAAAATATTAACAAAAACAACAATGATCGGGATGTTTCAGTATTTACTTTCCATTATTAAAACATTATTATTATTAAAAAACATTATTAAACATTTTCCATTGAGGTAATGCTGTGGTTTTCTGTAAAGTCTTAAACAATGGCTTCATTCTCCAGAGAAAACAATATGCAATTCCTAATAGTAAAACTTACAAGAATATGTTTTTATTTATAGATTCGCATTGTACTCAAAAATTGCATTATGTAAGCATTTTCATTGTTTAAACAGAAAATTAAATTATTTTAAGTTACTTATTTGAAGGCAAGATTCACAGTAAGTCATATTTGTTTCTGTTTAAAATTTAAAACACTGGAAAATAATGTAACATTTTTAAAATTTCATTCCATTTTTTTTTAATAAGCCAATTTGCTTCCGAGTTTAAAATCTATCACTGCTTTGTTTATTTTTTTACAACTAATAATTATTTTCAGTTAGTGTCGGATATTAACTTTCTAAAATAACGATGTAATGAATAACGTCGGCATAATAATCTTGTTTATTGGTTAGAATGACTCCTGGTCAGGTGTTCGAATCCTGGAAGAGTTTAGTGAATTTTAATATATAAATTAGACTCTCAGAAAACATAGCATAAGACAAAGAATAATTTCGCCTAAGTATAATGTCCGGACACAGAAAGAAATAATAGTAATAAAAATCGTCTGAGAGAAGCCTTTTTTTACCTGCTATCAACAAACTTCAGGAGAATGACTCATTACGTCATCTCGGACTAATCTAAAAGGAATCTGCAATATTATTGATCTTGACCTGGTATCTCGGCTTCAGTCCCTTTCCCACCGCCGTAACGTACGTAGTTTCCCCTCTGCCTTTTCTAGAATTATTTTCATAGTAATTGTTCTGATAAAATTGGTGGCAACGTCTCATAATTTTACAGTTGAGATTATATCCGTAGTTTCTATGATAACAGTTTCTTTTGTCGCACTTCTCGCTTGTGGGACTCTCTTTTGGCTTTCCAGTCAACTTTGATCCTCAAAGATTTTTTTTAGATATTTAAAAAAAAATAATATAAATTACAATAAAAAAAAAAAAACTAACTAACTAACTAACTAACTAACTAACGTATAAAAGTATTTGTTATAGTGGAACACACCTATTCTATTGTTAAGAGACTCTCCCACCTATAATATGTAGGAGTAGTAGCAGTTGCTTAGTTAGTCGATTTCGGTCGACCGGCTGATCGGTTGAACTCTCTGCCTTCGAGCGGGGAGGAACCCGAAAGAGGCTACGCCGAAGAGGGGATTCTCTTTCGGGGAGTTAAACCGACCCTGAACCTGTTTATACTGGTTCAATGGGCATATTTTTGGCCGAGCCCACGGGCTCGGAGATCCCACGTTAAACCGGCCTTGTGCCACATGATGCCCTCGGGGGGGGGTGACTAAATATAGTTGGTCAGTCAGTCTATGTCGGACGACCGTTAGTCGAATACTAAAGCGTCAGCGACCACAACTAGATTTCTCTGCGTCATTACCTATTATATCAAGTTACTAACGTTTTGTACGTCGAACCTATTTTAGGACCGACTTAGTACAAATACAAGCCTCCACTGCGAAGCTACTCTTCAACAGTAATGTGTATTTTTCTCTCGCTATTCTCTTTTACGTATACATACATTTGCTATATTTATAGGTGGAGAGCAGTCAGTATTAGTGATTGTGCGTTTTATAGATATAGACTGTGTAGACATAGGAACGCTGCATAGTAGCTGTCCACACTGCATCTATAAACGCCATACCTCCAATATTGAGCACTCTTCTCTTATAGAAATTTTATATATATATATATATTAATACGCTTGTCACGAGTAAAACAGACCGATGTACAGAGAGGGATTGGAGGAAACATCTTAGATAAAGGCAGGCAGTTTGTAGAAAGGACTTAAAACACTGCGCCACGAAACATGACTTAAGAGAGACGGTCACTTTTCTCATGACTATCTAGGAATGATCATGGGTTGAGAAGTACAGAATACAGCATTAAAAGGTTTATTCGTAAGGATAAGGAGTTATCATTATGTACACTATCTATATTCGGGTTACTGTCTTCTTTTTTTTTTATTACAATGTTTCGGCCGTTGTGTCCTCCGGCCTTCATCAGGTGTATATCGATCTGGGTAATCTACAGGGAATTCCGAACCGAACCCTTTTTTTTTTTAAATCTTAGCCTAGTGGATTAAAGCGTTGGTTAGTGAATTTGGTGACATAGTAATTGTGAGTTCAATCACTAGGCCAGGCAGTGTAAGTGGAAACAAGTGAGCAGTAACAAAAAATAACAGCGAGATATCCATAGAAAGTGGGTGGGGGGGAGCGAGGAACAGTCTACCCTAAATCACACGGCTTTACTAATCAACAAAGATCTTTACAATAGTCCGAATGTAAATAGTGTAAACAATAAATCCGTGTAATTTACACAAGTTTTGTTAGTATATAAACTAATATACTAAAATAGCTACCTCCACTGTGTAGAGTATATAAAAAGATGTGTATTTGCATAGCAGAAGACGCAACGGCTTACTCGGTGTGGAAGAATTAGAAACAGAAAGTGAGTCGCTATGAATAAATGCAAAGTAAGCAACAAACAGAATTGACAAAATTTGCAATAAAAACAAAACAGGGCAAAAATAATATAAAACAAGCAAACTTCGGACAAACTACCGTATCGTTCTGACTTCAAGACAAGACAGATCGGGACTGAGTCAGATGAAACTGTGAACAGGCCTATTTTATTGGCTAGTAAGAAATCCCATCATGCATTTGTGTGCTTGTGCCTATAAATTGGGGAGGGGCAAGGGAAGACTGAAACCAACAGAAACATTAGTAAGGAGCGAGAATAAAAGAAGAGTAATCAGGAGGACAGTAGATAACGATTGACATTTCGAATAAATCTTTGAAGATTAAAGTTGGTTAGAAAGCATGAAGCCAAAAGGGAATTATTGAAGCGAGAAAAGAAACTGTTAGCATAGAATTTATGGTTACACCTAAGAGACCTCGACGTCAAAGTCATAAAGTCTAGGTACCATAGCGAAGAGCTCATCCGAACAATTACCATGAAAATATTTATAGAAAAGGCACAGGGAGGCAACCTTAGGGCAGTGAGAAAGTGACTGAAGTTGGACACCAGATCAGAACCAGTAGCATTATTGATTCTTTTTTCGGGTTTTATAAAGGAACCCTAGATAAATAACAAGAGCACCGGACCATATTTGGCAGCAATACTCAGGAGAAGAAAAAGTTCTCACCTGACACTGAGCCAAACTGTCTTAACAGTTGACCTAGCAATGGATTCAATATAATCTTTCCACTTCAATCAGCCGAGACCGTTAATCCGAGAAGGCGCAATGTGTCACTGTCCTGTAGGTTAGCATCAGCCATACTGATGGAACGCGGAGAGGGGTCTTCTCAGATGATCAATAGGGAGCAGTTTAGTTTTGGAGGCGTTAAAATTAACAATAAACTGAAGATCTTTTTAAACACCAGCTGCCAATTTGACCTCTTCCAGATGATTAATAAAAATTAAAAATAAAGGATGAAACCCTGGGGGACACCAGCATTATTATGAAAGAATCTAGAAGCGTAGCCGCTCAGGATAACTTTCATTTCACGATTTGATAGGAAAGACTACATCAGTCCAAAAATTTGTCTGCAAAACTCTGTCGAAAGCTTTCGAGATGTTCATAACAACAGACCAAGCTTCACACTTGATAGAATCTTTCCGCAATTATCGTCAGTACGTCAACAGTTGACTTAGAGAAACGAAAGCCATATTGCTTGTCTGAAAGAAGGCTCTACGCTGTGAGATGCTTAAGATATTCACCATTGATTAGGGCCTCTAGTAGTTCCCCCCCAAAAGTGTTAATAGGCTAACAGGTCTATAGTGGGACGGGTCGGGCGGTTCACCTTAGTTCTTAAAGACTGAAACAACAACTAAAGATTTATACCAGGCAGGAAAGTAAAAGTCAGCGAGACATTTATTATAAAGCTTAGAGAGAACAGGAGCCATTTTGGGAGCCATAGTTCTTAAGACCCATTACAGGGATACTACGAGGTAGCCTGCTTTGAGGGGGGGGTCCAAATTAGAGCTGATAGAAGAAACCATAGAAAGGGTTATATGCATATCAATCAACAGAGAATCAGTTCTAAGGGGGGGGGGGAGAATTAAGTAAGGATACCCCGGATGAGTAAAGAGTAGGGTTTACGGGCCGAACATTCAGCTTCATCAGAAGAGGGTGTTAACACCTCAAATTGATTGAAGAAGGGAGGAATATAAACGTTACTCTTATTTAATGCACTATTACACGGCCGCCAGTAATCACGAGCGACAAAGTTTCTAGATGCAATACGCTGCCTCATTCTCTCAGCAAACAGAGACTTAGCTCTTTCGAGGACACGTTTACATTTATTACGTGCAGCCACGAATAGGTGTCTGTTGTGATGAGAACTGTCACGCTGGTATAGTTGGAAATAATGTTTCCTCTGGGCTATACCAGCAGAAAGGAAAGACTAAATGTTAACTGAACATAATTAAAAATGACCTGGAGAAACGAAAGCCATATTTCTTGTCTGAATTAATTTCCCTGCGATGTGAGATGCTTAACTAAATCAGCATTGATTATGACCTCTAAGAGTTTCCTCCAAAAAGATGTAGAAGGCTGATATTTGGAAGGGTTGTCCGGTTCACCTGTATTCTTAAAAACTGGAACAACGGATGATGACTTCTGATCGGGCAGGAAAAAAAAGGCACCGACATGATGACACTTTTTAATGACTATTACAGGGATACCATCAGGTCCACATGTTTTGTGGGGGTCCAGGTTAGAGATGATAACAGAAACCATTAAAGTGGTGATATCATCAATAATTCAACAGATTTAAGTGTGGAGTTAGGCAAGAATACTCCAGATGAATCAAGGGGAAAGTTTAAGGAGAATTTACGTGCAAAAAATTCAGCTTTATCAGGAGTCAGTCAGTTATGTGCCATGCGTGATACACGCTTAGGCGATCATGTATCTTTTATATGCCATGTCCTTTCAAAAAGTGAGTGATCATGGCTCTCCACAACTTCCAGTCTTTTGTTGCTCTATGCAACTTTTTACTCTTTCAGTCAGTCAATTATGTGCCATGCGTGATACACGCTTAGGCGATCATGTATCTTTTGACATGACTAACGAGGCATATTTTTTTCCCGCAGTAGGTTGCTATTTCTTTCTGCGGTAGACCAGTTTCCATCCCAGGCTATAGAACCCGGTCTGTTATTTACTCACAGCTGGGGTGGGGGCGGGAAAGAGGAGGATTCATACCTTTCCCAAATAAGTGAAACTGGTATTTGAACTCGGCTCTCCGATTCCTCAATCCGACCCGCTATCCATTACTCCACGATGTCACCGCCATTAGCAGAGGATGTTAATACCTCAAATTAATTGTAGAGGGGAGGAATAGAGACCTTACTCTTATTTAATACACTATTACAGTACTGCCAGTAATCTCGAGATCCAATGTTGATAGATGCAATGCGGTACCTCATTCTCTCAGCAAACAGAAACTTAGCGGCTGCGGGGACTGGTTTACATTTATTACGAGCATCAACGAACAGGCGTTTGTTGTTATTGGACCAGTAATAGTAGTTCATGTGGGTTATAATATCGGCCTTTCATTTCTTCTCGATCCGGGATCATTCGTCTCTTCATCAAGGGTACTGGAAGTAAACGCTTTTCTGGGTTGGCGTTATCCGCCCAAGAAGTCAGAGTAACTGTCTATATTTCTGAGATGAGGTATTATGTACACTATTTACATTATTCATCTTTGTTGGGTACGCCCGGCCTTCTTCGGGTGGTTGGAATGTCGAACTGAACCCTTTAGTTCCTCACTGGGTAGATGTTTAATGGATGTTAATGGATGTTATCAAGGATACATGGCACAGTGGATAAAGGCGTTGGTTAGATCCAGTGACAGGACCCAAAGAGTGTGAGTTCAATATCCGGTTAAGGCAGTGGAGAACTTGGAGAGGGGAATTAACAGGAGATAACTGATAACTGACATCCATTAAACATGGCACGTGGAACTAGAACAGTCTACCCCAGTGAATAATGTAAATAGTGTACATAATACCTCATGTCAGAAATATAGACAGATAGTGAAAGGCCAAAACGTTGTAATAAATATGGCGACAAAGATGAGGACAATAGTCCGAAACGTTGTAATAAATATGGCGACAAAGATGAGGACAATAGTCCGAATAATGTAAATTCGGTAGTCAGAGTAATTCTCAAAGGAGGCTATCCTATCACCAGGTGCATAATATCGGGGTCTGTTATATGACCGTTTGGTGAATGGACCATGAATTAATATCCTGTGGGGCGACACGATGCCCATAACAAAGTGCATCATTACAGTTTTGTCTTCAGGTAAGTAATCCAGGTATTTTTACAGGTATCAATTGGGATGTTGCTGCCTCGGTTCCTCACCTCCCCTTGCCAAAATATGGTCAGAACCATCCTACACAGTAGAATCAAATTCAGCTCAGCAATGTAAAAAGTAGAATCCAGGTTCTTCATTTCTTAGACTAATATAATAAACTTCCGGTATTTGGACCGGAAGTTTAACTACATTTTCAAGGGGTCAAACTTGAGCTGATGTTTCTATCTGAAAATCAATTCAATCAATCTATTTCAGTTAAGGAACTAACATCTCGAGATACTCGTCACTAGTCGTAAAAGAAATTCTTCAAAATTACCATGTTTGGGGCCTATATTAAGAATAGGTTACTCCGTGGCAGAGATCTCCTGAACGAGGAATTCCTATTCGTCCACAGGACGATGGTATTTTGATGTTTGATAGAACAGCCGAGATGATTCATCATCAGCTCTGATTACCAGTTCCTCATTCATATTGGTGGCGATTTCAATAATCCCCACAAGGAATGGTTAATGCCCTCAAACATAATCGACGGCAAAGGAAAATAATGTTATGACCTCTCCGTCGCATACGAATTGACCCCAGAGTGTGGATAAGCCGACACGTATTCCCGATATAGCTGTACATTATGCTGACCCTTTTTCTCACCCACTTGATGCCAACCGGAAAACGTCATCCATTTTATGTAGATACCTCCACGAAATCACTAAAAAAAGAGCATAGCTTGACAAAAAAGACGCCAACCTTGCCGAAAACAAAATTTTATCGTCTAAATGCTTATGTTATTATTAAGATGAAAGACCAAAGTTTGTTTTTTTTAATTATTTTTAAAAATTTTTTCCTTCTTTTTAGAACATTCTAAATTTTGATTAAAAAAACAAAAAACAAAACTTGTTTCTCTTTGTATCAGCAGAAGTAGTAAATAACTTTCTTTTGTATGACACATTAAATTGGAAAATCTTGCAAAAATATAAATAATTGTCGGATGTTAATGAAACTTTCAGGAACTATTCACAGATGATCGAAATTATTATAAATATGCTTTTTCTTCTTTATTAAAGTTATGGCAGAAATATTTTTTTTAAAATACTTATTACCCCCCCCCCTCTAACTAATTTTATGAAAACGCTAGAAATTCGATCGCATCGGGTTTAGTGATTACAATAGTTAAAAGCATAAGCCTTTGAGGAATGCAAATCATGTTTTTTTTTGTTTTTAATTGGATACGCAGTACCTGAAAATCAGCTCTGAATTGTAACATACAAAACTCAATAAAACAAAGATATTATTTAATTTCAAATGCTTTTATGAATATGGACAATATTTTCTGAAAGCAAAAAATTTTATGAACGGAAAATGAAATTTTAATACAATTATTTGTTATTTCTTAATTATAATAGATTTTTACATTTAAGTTGTTAAAATGTTATAAAATTAGTTAAAAGCCACATCGGATTTCCTCAGTGTCCTTATGAGATAGATCTTTTTTTAGCGCGTTGTAAATTGTATCATTTTGATCCGCAGTAATTAAAAAATGTGATTTTGTGTTTATAATCGGGCTGTAATTATAAAGTACGGAAGACCAACCAGAATACAATTAAGTTGCGTTATTTGAGTTAAGCATTGTTCTCCGCAGTTAAGGCCTTTACTTTTGCGAAACACGCGTGGAGAAGTTAATTTGATTTTTCAATTTTAACTGAGAAGGGTACCTACAAGTATCAGTATCATCTTATGAAATTTATATGATCTTGTTTTTATATTAATCTCAGTTATGACATTTTTCCATAAATGAAATATCAAAATTAATAATAAAATGTATGGAAATACAAATAACACAGTAAAATGTATTAAATGTACATAAAATTATAGTATTTTATGTACACTTCTGATAAAATTTCATAAGGTACCTATAAATTAATTAGATACCTTTCTGATGAAATTTAATCTCACTCTTAACAGTCTTATTTTAATTTCTTTAGAATATATTTTCCATAAAGCATCGTAAACGTAAAGGTGAAAGCTAAGTACAAAAAAACAAAAAAAAAAAAAAAAAACGCTGAAAGTTTTCCTTAAAAATAACGAGGTAAATAATTTGTTCACTTAAATGTAAATTATTTCACTTTTCTCCTTCCGTAGGACAAATTAGCCTCACGGAATCCGTCAATATGTCCTTCATTACCTGTCAAGTGACGCAAAAGTTTTTTTACCTGCTTTGTTTTATTTTCAAATTACATCTTTTCGGCGCAAAAGCTAAGTTAAGCTTGGTTCAAAATACTTTAAATAAACATTATAATTTCTGATTTTCTTAAAATAAGTTTTGAAAAATGATAATTGATATTTAAAAGAATTTTAAAGTGACATTTTCAGTTTTTTTATAAAAATGGAAAAAAATGGTTAATTTTGCTGACTACAAAAAAAGAAAAAAAAAAGATTTTTAACGAAAATTTCGGACGTGCTAGGAACGATTAAAATATGGAAAATACCCCTAAAATACTTTGATCTTTCCTCTAAAAAATAAACTTTTAGACGATAAAATTTTGTTTTCGTCAAGTTTGGCGTCTTTTTCATCATGCTATGCTCTTTTTTTTTAGCAATCTCCTGGAGGTACCTAATTTTATAGGACAATCTACCGACACACCAAAGATGGAGATAACTTCACGCTATATATTGCTGAAGTTCCTAGTTTCTGCATTCATTATTAAGTGAGGGACCATTTTTTGTTTTACAACCAAATCATAAAAAAGAACCCCCATATCAGACATAAAGCTCCTAGAATGGTCTTTCTAATTCCGGAATGGGTTCTTTCTGGCAGAGAAAGTATTTTCATGTACAAAAAGTACCAAGAATGGTTGAATAGCTAACATGGGTTCATGCCTGAATGTACCGCGTGCTATAGTTCGCCTTAATAACTACAATTGTCTCTATCCGAGAAAACTGTTAGAGAATCTTTATAGCTTTCAGAATCGACCGAATCTGTGCTTCCCGGAAAATGTTCAGAGTAACTCTACATAAGCTTTGAAAAAAAAAAAACAAAAGACAAAAACAAAAAACGACAAAAACGGAACAAACAAAAAACAAAAACGAAAAAAACAAAAAAAAAAACAAAAACGAAAAAACAAAAACAAAAAAACGAAGACAAAAAAAAAACCAAACAAACTTGACTTCACTGTGGAAGATTACAAACAAAATGTTCAATAGAGGCAAACCGCCAATGCTTTCCATTTTAATTGGACCCGGGTTAATAAGGCTATGCACTTTGCCACTTGCTCCCTGCTGGACCACAAGTGCCATCCCCTACCCGAACTCCCCCTTCTGACCCGTCAGGGCCGTAGGTGCACCAAATGAACTGCGGCCGCAGTAGAATTGCTGCTTCTTAGGCAAAATAGCCTGACGGAGCCCAACCCTACCCATGCCGCTGTTTAATTCAGAGTTCCCTTCTCCTAGGCTGATTGCCACCCAACGCTATAAAACCCAGTCTATCCTGCTATTTACCCATAGCGGGGGAGGGGGGAGAAGAAGAGGATTCATACCATTTCCAAGGTTATTAGCATGTAAGCGAACATAATGGATTCGACTGGAATTCGAACGCGGATCTCTGATACCTCAATCCTCCTAACGACATATAAACTTTGTGAACTCGGCTCGAAAAGTTCCCAGACTTACAAGAAGCCTTGACTTTGCAAAATCTACTCGTCCGGATAAAATTTCTGTAGTTGTCTTTAAGAATTTTAGCTCAGAGCTGTATCTTGACAAAATTGTTTAATGTCTGTCTGAAGGAGCAATGATTACCAAGTGTCAACTGTATGCCCAGTTTATGAAAATGATGGCTATTGGAATATCGGACCATCAGCCACGCTCCCACTTCCCGTCTAGTATCATTAGATAAAAATTCTACGGCTATCTTCAAAAAGAAAGTTGTCAATTCCCTTAAATATTAACAAAACCTCCTGAGTGAAAAACTACGAATTTGGCTCCTCTAGGTCCACTGCTGATGTCTTTACTCTCATTAAACATACCCAGGGAATCTTGATAATTAATTCATCACGTAAACAATCGTTTTAGATATCGCGAAGGCTTTTAACAAGGTGGGGGGTCATGGTGTGTTGCCCAAATTCCCCAGCTATGTCATTTCTGTAAGAGTCTCCTCGATTATCAAGTCCTTTCTATCGTGTTGGTCCATGAAGGTAGTTTTTAACGGCAACTCATCTGAAGACCATGAGATCAATAAAGGCGTTTAACATGTCTCTCACCTTGGTCCTGCACTCTTTCTACTTTATACCAACGATCTGCCGAAGAACGTTCTCAGATTATTAGTAAATATATGCGCCGGAAGATATCACTGTTTATCACCAAATGTCTAGCCGATCAAAGCGTGTCAGCGGATCTATCCGCTGACTCCACGACAATAGTGTATATATATATATATATATATATATATATATGATTTATAGGAACATCACCAAAAGTCTAGATGACCAGAGCCTGACAGCGGCTCGCACAGGTCAATGGTGGAGAAACTGGCTTGTAACATTCAATACCTTCAAAACCAAACTACTAACATTTCATCACAGTTACTTGCCAGGAATGTCTATTGGGACTCAGACGCACTCCAGGCCTCAAGTAGACCTCGTAATTGCGATCTATCGGTAAAGATGCTGGAAACATGGTCGGATTCTGGTATCGGCCCAGAAAGTATCTGACTCCTTCTGA
The DNA here is from genome assembly GCA_903632075.3 of Acanthosepion pharaonis. Classification (NCBI taxonomy): domain Eukaryota; kingdom Metazoa; phylum Mollusca; class Cephalopoda; order Sepiida; family Sepiidae; genus Acanthosepion; species Acanthosepion pharaonis. Next base: position 1,689,542 of record CAHIKZ030002013.1, on the reverse strand, counting down.
CTTACTCTATCTTTACAGGAGCAAGACAGCACCTAAGATGGATTATCGCTGTCACATCTTCGTAGCAAATGTTCGGGTGAACCCCATTCCTTAGTTCCATCAGTTCAAACCTTCGCCAGGCCACGTAAGTTGAGTCGACTCATCATCATTCTCTTCATATTTCATTGGGAAGGAACAACTACAACTGATAGCGTCCTTTCTTTTTCTCCCTCATTTTTTTCTTGTGGGATCCCCCCCCCAATAATGTTACATGGACCTCGGTTGAGAACCACTGATTAAAATTAACAAACAAGCTCAACGGAGGTAGAGCTGCTTGTAACATTCAACACTTCTAAACCAAGCTTATAACGTTGCATCATCACAGCGCTGACCCTGGGATTCTCCAGTCATTATGAGCGTGTGAAACTCCTTAGCTGGACAAAGTTCAATTCAGACCTCGAATGGAATTCGTATATATGATCCATGAGGAAAGAGGCTGGAAACATGGTCAGATTCTTGTACCGCTCCAGTAAGTACCAGACTCCTGACATGTTTTATCTTTACAAGAGTCAGATCAGACCGAAAATGGAGTATTGCTTCCACATCTGAGCTACATGTGCCCAATCCTCACTGTCCAGCATCTATAGAGTTTAAAGACCTCTGTTCGGCCTTGTGGGTGATGAATTGCTTTCTACCTTACAACCTCTTTCCCCAGAAACGAAATGTTCCTAGCCTCACGCTACTCTATCGCTATTTTCCTGACAGATGTTCGGTCGAATTACATTCCTGACTTCCACCAGTTCAGACCTTCACATCTAGGAGACACCACACTGTCGACTCATCCTCATTCTTCATATTACTTTAGTGAGGAGGAAGTTTGACAGCTTCTTCCCCAGAACTGTTTTATTGCGCAAGAGACTCCCGAGAGGATGCTTTCCCAATCATTACAAAGTTAACCTCTTCAGATCTAGCTTCAATCGTTATCTATCCTACATAGCCTCATAATATGCGCGCATTTCTCCTATACCATTACAACCACCCTCATTTAGTAACCCTCTAACTTAACTTGGGTGAACATTAATTTAAAAAAAAGTCTTGCTTAACTTGTCAATAATTTAAAATAACAGTTGCTTTCAGAAGCAGAAAGTATATTAACAGATTGAGAAATGATCTTCAGGAACTTTGTCAGAAATATTCTGTTCCAGAAAATAATTTAGAGTTTTAGTTATTGTTTTGTATTTCATAGGCTAGCACTTTTTCTAGATAAGATCAGTTAGTAAAATAACTAATAGTTCGTTTGTTTTTTTGTATTTACAAAATTGTTTTGAAAAAAAAAAAAAAAATGCTAAAATTTAAAAAATAATTTTTCATGTCTGAATCTATTCAGTGATTTAGAAATGCCAGCCTGAAAGAAATTTAACTTTTCTTTGTTTCATTTTCACCTTAAGAGGAAATGGACGCGTTTACAGATGATGTGAAAAAAAATTGCCATATTTCAAATGCTTGTAAAAGACAAGACGTTTACAAGGAAGGATTATTAAGACCGCATTCTCTTAACAGAGTTAATTAGAGTGGGAAGTTCGTCTGGTCCAACAGTATAAAAAATGGAGTCAACAAGCTGTGTTCAAATATGCTCTTGGCATACGAAAGCATTTATCTACCAACTACGCACAACTTACAACTTTTAGCCTTGGTTGGCAGATAATCTAGCAGAAGTATACTTCAAAACCAAGAGTAGAATCCACTTTTTTTTTAAAACCTTACTGAAAATTATATATATATATATATATATATATATATATGAAGAAATAACAGTAAGATATAAAATCCGGTGTTCTTATAGATATTTTTATTTTTACAAAATAGTGCTCAATGTAAATTTACAGAGCATTAATATTATAAATTAATTGATTTAAAATATATTTTTTTTCGCTACACAGTTCCAACCATGTTTCAAAAATAGAAGCTAAAAACCCCGAATTTAATTTTGCAATTAAATTAAAAGCATTAGTTCCATTTCATCTTCAAGCGAATTTTTCGGGGTTTTTAGCTTCTATTTTTGAAACATGGTTGGAACTGTGTAGCGAAAAAAAAACATATTTTAAATCAATTAATTTATAATATATATATATATATATATAGGAAATAGATTAAATCCGACAAAAATTAAATATTTTCTGTTTCTACGTTATTTTTTATGAATACACTAATTTGGGTAAAAATTCTGTTCTTTAATTAAACAGTGTTAATTATATTTACCTGACCTTAATGTTCAAGAAAATTCGTAGAAAAAACATCTTATTGAGGAACCACCATTACGTCTGGCGTGCTATGGCCGTTCAGCCCCAGGGAACTTCCGATTAAGTAAAGCACAAATTACTGCTTTTAAACAAACATCTTCGTCGATCTATCATATCTGCTCTGATTTCGTAAACAATAACATTCAAGGCAGTAAATATAATTAAAAGTGTGATTAATTAAAAGAACAGGGCATTTACTCAAATAACTGCATCCATGTAGAAATAATGTCTAAACAGAAAATATATATAGTGTAATGATAGCTACAGCAAAGTAAAAAAGAGTCCTAGAAATGAAAACGGAACGCAAACTGTCACAGATACTAATCAAGAACAAGGATCACTTCGCACCTAAGACGTATAGGCAGTTATCGCAGGGTTACACCAAGCTACCTCACATATATGGTCTCCCTAAGATTCACAAAGACGGTATTCCGCTCAAGCCGATTGCCAAGGCTGTGTGTGCAACCTTCGGAGTCGCTTCCTTGTAGATATAATTGACCCATTGATAGGAAAGTCTCCTTCATATGTCCGAAACTCCGCCCATTTCGTGGAAATAATCAAAGATGTTCCCATCCTATCAAACGAGATGGTGAGCTTGGACGTGGTGAGTTTGTTCACCAAGGTATCCATGGAGGACGCACTTTCTGACTAATTCCTAAAAGAACGGACCAGTATTCCAAAAGATAATCTGATGGAGATGTTGACTTTCTGTACACAAACAACACACTTCGGATTGGGATCATACATATATCGACAGAATGAGGGCTTAGCAATGGGCTCGCCATTATCACCAGCAATGGCGAATATATACATGGAATACTTTGAGAAAATGACATTAGAATCTATATCTCTAAAGCCAACTATATGGTTAAGGTACGTAGATGACACCTTCATAATCTGGCCACACCAGGAAGAGGTTTACGTTCTACTGGATCATGTGAACTCAATAAGACCTTCGATACAGTTCACAATGGAGAAAGAGAGTAACAACACACTCCCATTCCTGCATGTTCTAATATCTCGAACAGAGTATGGGTTCAAGACACCCGTATGCCATATATATATTATATCGTTCGCTGATTGAGCACGATGGTGAAAAGGGAATTTTTAACGACTTCTGCTGTTTTAAATGCATCGCTCTTCGTTAGAACTGGGCGCTATGGCAGCCGTATTGCGTTAATATATCACGTATATAATTCGTTAAAAATTCCCTTTCTCTGCCGTGCATCGATGACCTAGTGGTAAGGGTCTCTGTCTGATGTCAAATCGGTCGAGTTTCGATCACAGCTTGAAGCAATCGGATGTCTAGCCACACTAATGAGCTGTGATACAGTGAAACAGCTTGTCTGTGGATATATATCATGTATGTGTGTGTGTGTATCTATAAGGGCGTACTTTCTACTTCATGTTGAGTACACAGACATTGAAGAAGACATTGGAATCCAACGATTAATTAAAATTGCTTTCTCTTCTTCTGGAAATTCAAGGAGGGTCAGATTTCAGAACCCAGCACCAATAAATTTTCACTTTATTTATTTTTTTTATTAGAAGATCAGGTTATTTTCAAAAAATAGCCCAGGATGTCGAAATTTAAACAATCGTAGGAGTTGGACCTTCAAAATTTGCCCCGTTTATTAATCCTACAAAAATTCCCTTCGTATTCCATTTGCAAGGATGAAGTTCCACACGAATTGCTTTCTTCCTACGAACAGAATCCCAGGAAGATCTTAGGCTCTTCAGTTCTAGGGTTCACCCGATTACTTTCCCCGCATCAACTGTCACCCACACAGCAACAACGGACTTTCGTTACCAGTAAGGCTCTTGAGCCTCGTATCGGGTGGACATTAGTACAAACAAATGTTTTTAAAAATAGAAAAGTATATGACAGCTACTATGGAAGAAGGAGGGGGATCTGTTTAGGACTTGGTTGTAAAACGAAAATGATTCTTAACTTAATAATAAAATATTGATCATCTCTAAGCAGAGTAGACACATAATGAGGAGAGAGGGCTTGGAAACGTAACCCTCACAGGGCATATTGAGGGCAAGAGAAATGATGGCGGATCGTGCGGGATGGGGACAGAGTATTAGCAAAGAAAGGAAGTTCTGGAGAGCCATGATCGTTCATGTGCCGAAAGGACGCGGCCTATAGATGAAAAAGAGCAGTGTCATGGTGGATAATCCATCTCTCTGATGTCGATTTAGAAATCATTATCATTTCAATGAGAAATTCTAGTTACTTTCAGTATTTAACAATTTATGTAAATGTTATCGCTTTTTTTGCTGACACCCCTTGACGAGTGGACGGACGGACGGATCCATCTACGAAACTCTGGAGTCGGGATGCTGAAGGTAACAAAAATCAGCTAAGTGACAAACCTTTTACATATATTAATTATCTCTCATATATATATATATATATATATATATATTATATATATATATATATATACACCGATGCAATGAGAACGTTGGTTCTCGCCAGCCGAGGTGCAGTTGAAATGCACCGAAACGAAGTTGCATCTTTGTAGTGAGTAAACTGTTTCTGTCTATATGATAAAATTAAAATATAAATAAAATGTGCGCGCAGGACCCACATGCTAGCTACGGAAGTGACTGATATTGATTTTTTGCCAAAATGCACCACAGTTGTTGCCTTGTGCCTGACCTGGTAAAGTGCAATACGTACCCAGTAATAATACATATCAGTCGAATACGGGAACGCAGTGGTGTAGCTAATGGCTGTCCTGAAACAGCACTTTGCAGTCTGATAAAATGAAGTCAAATCCCCAAGTGCCGTATTTTGAAGACACCTAATTCGCCATTGCCCTAAGTAGGCTTTTCGTTAATATTCAATTACAAGATCATTTGCATTCATTTAGTTTTTCTCTTGCTTTCCAACTTCCTCTTCGCTTTTCCAATTTTTTTTTCTGTTGAATATTTATTAGGTAGGTTTCTCGGCCATAAAACGCCACTAATTCCAATTTAGAATTGCAGGAGAATGGATCAAATAATACACTTTGATTCGAGTTAGACCCTCGCAACGGTTGCACATCGGGACAAGCCGACAAAATGCTTCGTTAGAGATCTTTATAGAAAGTTACTGAAATGGTTACTCATTCAAACACCGTCTAATTTTAAATTTGCTTAACTATAGCAATCCTATAAAATATCTGCAGCTTGATTATTAGTAACATCGACTCACACCAGAAATAAAAATATTATTTTGCTTTTGGTGAACCTTACATAAAAATGAGGAATCGTTTTTGCTATCTCGAAGAAACAAAACGTTTACAGAATTCATTTCTTCAGTTTCACAGGAAATGATTTTATTACTTCCTACTTGTTCAAATTTATGCATAATTATATCGTATTAATTATATTTCATTAACTTCCTAAGATTAATTAACTTTGCCTCATTACTCTGTAAACTATTAGATAATTAAAAATAATAATTGCTAATATTATTAAGGCTCGTACATTATGTATATCTCTACATAAAGTCGTTGTCAATATTGCTTAATGAAAATACACTTTTTTTTACCGACAAACGAAGCGTATTTCTAGAAAAGGATATTGCTCACTCATATCTCTTAGCAACCCTTAAGGACGTTAGTGTCAAGCAGCTACAGACATTTTGGAATTTGAGGGTTATCTGTCGCCACTTTTTAAATTAATTTTCCAACTTTTACACAAATCTATCCGTGTAAAAAAATATACCATACCAAAGATTCATTTAGTAGTCTGGGGAAAAAAAAAAGAAGTAAAAACTAAAAAAAGCTCACCCCCACCCCCAAAAAAACCATCAAAAACATTTTAAATAGCAGACTTAACTTTATAAAAGATCACTAATATGCAAATTAAAAGCAGGCGACACATAATCCGCAAATACCGAAATTTAACTATCGTCATAGAGAACGGAATATGTGAAATTCGAAGAGGTACAAGAATACCGAAAGATGCCTTCCAGAAACTAAGCAAAGAGATAAAAAAAAAAATTCGTTAGAAACAAAGAGGATAAAAGCCTAGAATTGTGACCAAAATTCAGATGCAATAAAATGAAAGGAGAAATTTTGCTAGTACTTGTTTTCTTTCAAAAACTTAAAAAAAAAAAAAAAAAAAAAAAAAGAAAAGAAAAAAAAGTTAATTGCAGAACAAAGATTGCTCCAATTCCGACATTGGTATCCAAAAAGTTGTTTTGATTGATGTATTTGGAAATGGCCTCAAACCAACCACAGGAAAAAAAAAATTCTTTATTTCGTACTGAAACAACAGAGAATAGCTAACTTCATCTAAAGCGTTTTCTCAAAGAAAACGGAGCCAACACGCATTCACACAAATATGCATCTGAATATATATTTCGAAAAAAAAAAAAAAATTAAAAACAATAAATATAAATTTTAACTCGCCATTTTGCGCATGCGGATTATGATCCCGATTCTTGACTTTTACCGAAAAGATTCCTCATCCTGTCTGGCAATAAATACGGGACAATTCGAGACTGAGCGACAGAAATATGATTCTATCAACTAATGCCGAGATAACTATGGACAGGATGTTATTTTTTTTAATCATTTCAACCCAAGCAAGGCAATAAAGCCGCTAAGACGCAAGGAGGTCACTGAGCGTGATAGAATATAAGAAAAAGAAAAAAAACATTATTAATGAAAGAGAATAAGAAGAAAAACCATATTTCGGAGAGAGAACTATAAAAGAAGAGGAATTAAGAAAACAGAAGATAACGATTGGCATTACATTTAAATTTTCAAAAATCAAACTTAACTGGAAAGCAAGAATCCAGAAGTGAATGATTAACTGATGCATTTTCTACGGTTTATCAACCCTTTGCAGGTTATTTAAAGCCAGTAAAATTTTTTATCAACACTGCAGGTTATTTAAAGCTAGTAAAATTTTTTAGATAGTAATAATTTTTTTGAGATTATAATGGTTTAGTGATACACATCTTACTAATTAACCCATAGCTGGGAGGAGAACAGGTGGATTCATACTTTTCTCAAGGATATTTGAGCGTAAGTGAATATAACAAACCCGACGGGAATTAAAACTCCGCTCTTCGATTAACAATTCCGAGCCATTATCCATTACACCTCCCACACATCCAAGCTGATAGGACCTGTTATTCCGGAGCGGTCACCTATCTAGCTGCTGACCATGCTTGACGTTGCTTAACTAGAGTGATCGTACGAGAATCTGTGTTTGAATGCGATGTGACGGTAAGCCGCAAAAGAATTTCACAAGCGAGAAAAGAAAGTCGAAGCATAGAAATTACGGTTACGTTTTGCCATTAGAAACCCATACACAGAAAGCAATAGATAAAAATATCTTCGACACATAATGAGGAAAAGGAGTCTGGAGAATACAACACTCACAGGGCATATTGAACATAACAGAAGCGGAGGGGTATAATAATAATAATAGCTGGCCACTCATATTTGAGGATACCCATCTACTAGGGCGGCTTGCTAATCCCTATTGCAGACGCTTGCTCAGGCTCATTTGTGTTTGTTCAACACCCACAGAGCACACTTGTGGTTTATGCGGCAACTATGCTGAGCAGGCCTCAATTACAGTTTCTGAAAGAGAGCGTGTTATCTAGCGTGACCACAATTTGAACTAGACCAGTACAGCTATCTAAGTCCACTAGAGTTCTGTCTACCCAATTTCACTCACAAGGCTTGGGTCAGGCATTTTCCAAAGGTGCCGACTCCGAACCAGTCCGATAACATAAGGAAGTCGCCTTCCTGACAAATGCCGAGATTCGAAGTCAGAAAGCGAACGTGCTAATCACTCGGCCACGATCCCATTAAAGCAGACGAGAAGTAGTGGTAATCTAGTTAATATCAAAGAGAGATGGTAAAGGATCCAAATACGGAAAGCTGTGGAGAACCATGATCAAACATGTTCTGAAAGGACATAGATCTTCTACATTTCTCTAGGCTAAAAATTCGATGTACGAAATTACATACTTTTTCGATAGACAAGCTGACGAATCTGGTTGTCGCACGTTAAACTGTAAAGTTTACAAGTGGAGACCCGAAACACATTGATACAGGAAAAGAACTTTTTCTATTTTCATTTATTTACCGATAATTAGTTAGCTGGAGGGCAAAATATACCTTTGATTCTAAGTGGAACGGTTAGATTGAATCGGTTTTGAAGTCTGTTCTCAGGGAAAACGTTTTACGACATCGTGACAGGCAGTTTTTCCAGCCAGAATCAATCTTGCACCTTAAGAAGTCTACCAGGCTCTCGTCCATCGAATATTGCTGCCACATCTGCTATATATCTAGAGTTTCTTGACAAAAATCTAAAGAAGAATCTGCAACTTTATAGGTCCTGACCTGACATGTCGGCTTTCTCGCAGCCATAACCTAGCTCCCCTTTGCTTCTTCTAGAAATATTTTCTCGGAAATTGTTCCAAGGAGCTTTCCGCTTTGGTTAACTCGTCTTCGCCAATTTAAGCTCAGCACTCGATTGGCAGTTAGGTCTCAGAAATTGGTAATTGTGACCATAAGCTTTATGCTAATCATTTCATCTCCCACACTTCTCTCTTGTGGAACGCACTTCTGGTTTTCTGTTTTCTTGTCAACTACGATCTTCGAAAATTTCAATGCAATGTCAATCGTCATATATCTCTGTAAAACCTATTCTATTATTTTCTGTCCTGTATTTCATTCACACTCAGTAGCTCATCGCTTCCTAATGGATTTTATTGTCTTGTTTGGGGTGAAATGATTAAAAAAAGTGGTGCAAAATGCACTTCCTCCATTCGACTAGACTATATAGTAATATTAAAAATTACAATTTCCAAAAATAAGTCCAAAATATTCGTTAAAAGCAAGTTACAATATTTATAGAAATTCCTCATTGTTACGCATATTATAAATTACTTTCCGCATTTTAAATTTTAATTATTAATAACTGTGAAATATTTTGGTAGGTACGTATTTAATTTAAAAAATAAAGAAAGTGATATTTACATGTTAAACATGAATCTACGAAACCCGGAAAACAAACGTGAATGTTGCTTTTTTTTTCCGCTTCGATATGAAATGTTTCAGATTCACGTAAGCAACATCAGCTTTTCAAAGATTTTTTTCTCTCCATGCTTGTGAAATCGACATTTCTGACGCCATTACAGTATTTGGTAAAAATCAACGCTTTTCTCCCAGCCTGAAAGATTAAATGGTTATACAATCTGTACTACAATTCCACATGGGTATCATCAATTTAACACACGTTCCACTCACCCGAATCTGCCAATATAAACAAAATCTAAGATACTTTAACCAATTATTAAAAAAAAAAAATTGCCATTGAGACTTATCCTTATCGGCGAGTTCGATTTCTATCAATGTTTAGCATCTGATAGAAATCGAACTTGCGAATTCAATTTCGATCAGTTGCTCAACTCTAAGTTGAGCCAATTAAAGATCAGCAGTAACAAAAAGTGTATTACAATCTGTATTTATTGATTTTTAGGATGATAGTTACGAATTTCATTTACACGAATGGTATCGAAATATTTTTGGATTACCTTATCTTGTCTGGTAGGGAACTATTGCTAGCTGCCGCTAGGTGGCGCTGCGGAAAACAGCACATAAAGAAAAGGGGACATGATCGGTCGGTCGGTCTCTCTCATGTCATAGACACAGAACAGATCCTGTTTCCACTATGTGGCAACTTTTTAGCGCTCAGCGAACTACGTGTTTCATTGTACACAACCCAGCATACACTTCTCGGATTTCTTTAATAAGATTTTACTCACTGCATACGAACGAACGAGGATATTTTAATATAAACCTTTCTATTTGTATCATTTTATATCTGTCGTAATTAAGTTTTGCTAAGGCAATAAAATGTTGTTCGATGTGCAATAATGGCCGTAATTTCATTCTAATTGCCTTTTCGAAAAAAATAAAATATATATAAACGTCCAAAACATTCCCAGTATTCCTTCACTAATACATAAAATATTAAATCACCACAACTGGTAATCCTAATACAACATTGTTCCTACAAAACGGAGGAGCCTGTCAATCTCACGAAATTGAGTTACACTTGCAACGGAGCGCTATTTACTATTGGTGACCATAGTTTCGTGGAAGTAAAATTAGTTTATTCCTTATTTGTATTGAAAATAACGTATTATAACAAGTGCTTGAACCCCAGAGAGATTGATCGTCTTTTTGCCCCTAGGCCCCTGTACATGTAGGACTCCCACATTAAAGTCTGCCTTGTGCCACAATTGTGACCATATGTTAGTTTAGTAAGCCTCTATATTGACCTTGTAGAGGTTAGTAAGCTAGGGCCTATTGCTACAGTAGTGAATGCAGTTTTCACAAGTGCACTATGATTTCTGCCTTGTATCTAAGCTAAGCTTTCAATTCTAAAAGCAATTTGGCTAAGTTCAGTATCGCTAGTTAAACATGCTTTACATATGCAAATGTCGTGAGAATATTATCGAATGTTAATTGAATTGTCTTTGTATTTCTGTAGTTTCAATCTTAGTCAAAGGCATTCAAGTGCTGGTTCGTGTATTTGATGACAGTCATCGTCAGTTCAATCCCTATGCTGGGAAGTACGGTGGAAACAGGGCGAGCAGAATGAGATAAAAACAAGACTACGTATCACGAGACATGGACAGAGGAACGAGAAGAATCTACCCTGTAAATTATAAATAAAGGTGGTTTTCACCTGAAGCTTAATCGGATCGACAAGCAACTGATGAAGGCCTGAGGTGACAATGGTCGAAGCGTTGCGACAAAAAAAAAACAAAGATGATGACAATAGTACGAGTGTAAATAATAGTAATAATGATAACTCCCCACTCCATAGATTGTGACCAATTGGCATTTGTTACGGGAATGATTCAATATCTTTATGAATACTTTATGTTAATTGAAATCATATGTTAAGAATTGATAAGACATCCTCAAAATATAACACATAAAGCAATATGACATTTTAGAGCTTTATAAAGAAAATCTGTTAATTAGAAATTTCTTTTTTCATATTTACACTTATAACATCGTTCAGACTATAGTCCCGATATAGTTTTTGGCATATTAACGACGTTTCGGTCGTTGTATGCTCCGGGCTTCTTCAGGTGATATACGTTGAAATTTTGAACCGAATCCTTTTATTCCCAGGAAGTTGATTGATTTCCATTTGGCATATCTTTTTTTTTTTTTTTTTTTGATATCTCAGTTTCAATTATTTCCCTCTAGTAACTGAACTCTCCAAGTTTTGTTTCCTCTGCTGTGGCTAGGTATTGAACTCACAACTCTTTGGGTCTTTTCTTTATGTTAATTGATTTTTTTTTTTTACAGCTTATCAACCTTTTGCAGGTTATTTAAAGCTAGACTGTAAGAATGTTTTTGAGATAATAATTTACTGAAACAAGTCCTAATGATTAACTCATAGGTGGGTTCATGCCTTTCCCAAAGGTATTAGCGCGTAAGTGACTATAAGGAGCTCGAATTCGAACTTGGCCATTTTAATTCCGACCCGTTATTCGTTACACCATTCACACATCCACGTTTACAACATTTGGTATTCCCAAGCGGTCACTCATCTAGCTACGGACTAGGCTCAACGTTGCTTAACTTCAGTGATCATATGACAACCGGTGTTTCAACATGGTATGATTATTTGGTCTATGGAAATAATTAAATGATATGGACTTCGAGATTTTCAAGATAGAGATTTGTATTTCCCAGAAATTTAATTAAACCTTGCTGCACTGTGAAAGCTTTCTGTGACTCAGACATCGATAGTATTACCGAATCAATAACATAACGTCGACTCAGACTCGAATTCTGACGAAAGAAATTATAAAGTTTGGTTTGTTTTACGGCATATCAACCTCAATGGGTTATTTAACGTCGACAAGATTCTAGGATAGGTTCGTATAAATAGAATATGTATTCTTTGTAAGAAATCAGTTTGATTTGGTTTGTTTTACGGCAGATAAACCTCAATGGATTATTTAACGCTGACAAGATTTTTATTACTTGTAATATTTTTCAAAAAAAGTATTGGTGGTAATATTTTTCCCAAGAATTTATTGCTGGTAATAATTCTTTTACAATTTTTTTTACTTATATTGAAACCTTCTTTTACACTTTCGTAGTGCTTGGACTCCAATTTTGGGGGTTAACTATTTGCCCATAGCTAGGACCCTAACAGGTGCTACCACCCCGGGTCAGGGTGGACCTGGGAACACCAGCAATTAAGAGGGGGTTCCACGCTCCTCAAAACCTCCTGATCAGAAGCCTTGCTGTTGGATGAAGTTGATCGCCCAGGACTCGGATGTAGTTTATCGTCAGAAAAAAATAAGGGATCTTCTCAATATACGTGTATCCACTAAATGTAACGTGTAATAAAATATATGCTTATATGTAGTTAAGTAAACTTAGGGCAGTGGTTACCAAACGATCCATCGCGCCTCAAAGGTGCGGCGGAAGAGGGTAGCAGGTGAGGTGGAATAATTAAAAGACAATCAAAGATTTAGAAACAATTTTTAAAAATTCATATGCTAAAAATAAATATGATTTCAAAATTTAAAATATTATTATGGATTACATATAAATGCATGTACGAGTCCTAGTATAAATAGTTATAATTATTGACTGATTTTATCATTGTGATATTTTTACATAGTAACTACGCTCTGCAAATAGGAGAAGAGAGTTATCAATGCTAATGTTTTAACTTGAAATATGCAGTTATCTCCTTTTAACCCTCCCTCTGTTTTTTTTTAATTTTTAAATATACTTTTTATCACATAAAATTTGCTGAGGCAAATTTTCGTCACAAAAGTGCGGCCCAGAGAAAAACAGTTTTAGAACCACTGGCTTAGGGTATTTTTATACTATGCACTTTCTGTATTGCGTTCAATTCACGCCCTCCCAATAGGGGGAAACGAGACACGTCATATCTCTAAGAGATCCTGTAGGTTTCTGTTCCTATTTTCTTTTATACTGCTTTATGTAGAGGTCGTTAGCAGAAGTTCTTTAACGGACAAATAGGGCTAATTCGCATGTTAATATTAGAAAATGATTATTTGCTACTTGTCCTATATCAATAAATGCAACTTTATTGTCCCGATAAATATTATGAATTAACCAGAACACTACCCCGACGATCAATAGGATTAAACCAATCTTACTGGAATTGGTTTCTGTCTCTAAGAGCGTATACTTAAGCGTATAAATTCCTCTTTGGAGGGATTTTCAACGTAGGCTTATTATCTCTCAGTTGCGTCTCTGTCTTTGGGCAGAGTGCGCTCAGGGGCTTCTCTGTCAAAGGACAGAGGGGCAACTGAGGAAAATAATACTGAAGAGGTGCCCAGCCCTGGGGAACAGCTGCCCGAGGCCGCGCCCTCCCCCATTGCACCAGAGGGAGCGATCGATAGTTGGTATCACTGTTAACTGTTTGGCCTCGCACCGAGGCCAAACAGTTAACAGTGATACCAACTATCATTCAACTTGCGTGACTACCGAGATTCAATTTGATAGTGAAATGTGGTAATAATGTTATTTAATATAAGTGTCTTAAACGATCTTACATTTATTATGGAGGGCCAGAGACCAAAAGTAAAAACGTTGAAGGTTTCGGCTTTAAAATCTATCAAACGTATAACTATGAAAAGTTATCAGCCTGAAGCACTCCATAAAATTCTGATCAAAGCTTCTTGCTCGGGTAAAGAAATTTTCAGAACATGGCATAAAGACGACTTACGGAAATGACGTCATTATGCGCTCAGGAATAACCAGAACGTGCAAGTTCGAAGAGCCACCCGAGGTAGAGTAAAAGGTACGGTTTCATGGGGATATGTAGGGAAGATAATAGTTGACCCTAAACTTGAACAGGTTAAGATGATAGTGATCAAGGAAGCACACTCCTGGGAGTCGGTTCAACAGAGAAGCGATTCCGCGAATATGAAATCTTTTGTGTACACATGTTTAGTTTTCTCATGTCAAGTCCGGACAATCGGAAATCGGGGGCTACGCGCGTGCGCGTATCTCACACACACACACACACACACCTCATTTATTAAACCAAGTAAATTTACATTCGGACTATTGTCCTTATCTTTGTTGTTATAATCAGAACGTTTTGGCCGTTGCACCCTCCGGCCTTCATCAGGTGTATATCAATCCGGGTAACCTACTGGGAATTTCGAACTGAATTGTTTCGATATGCACCCGATGAAGGCCGGAGAGCACCACGGCCGAAACGTTGTGATAACATGATGAGGACTATCGTCAGAATGTAAATAGCGTAAATAATGATGACTCTTCATCTCAGTAATTCAGAAATTGTATATGACGGAAAGACATCTTGAAATTTGAATCCTAGAAAATTGGCTTTTGTCTCTTTCTCTTCTTGCTCTTCTCACTTGTCTTTTATGATATCATGAATAAGGTCATGACCTCCCAAAATAAGTTACAAACAACAAATGTTATCGCAAAAATTGGCCACTTCAGAATCAGCTCTTCAACTCAAAGGAAGTCAACATAGCATGAAATTCCTTGGCCGATAGAAGAGGACGTTCACCAATTCCATGCTCAAACGCCATAAAATAGGAGACGGCAGACAGTTTATTGTCTGCAGGTGAAGTGGCACCAAACAGAGGGAAAGTTGGATTTATTGTCTTTTAATAGAGGGGAGAGAAAACAGAAAATAGGCTTGCATCTGTGTAGTTAAATTTATGCGTTTAAGTGTGACATTATATAAGCAAACAGTTTATTTAGGCAGCAACCTCCTTTCTTTAAAAACTCATCAAAAGGCTTGCAGCGGGCGGGAGGGATTTTAATTTTTTGCTAATAGGAATGTAGATTTTCAAGAAAAAAAAAAGAAGCTTGGATGTGCGGGTGGTGTAATGGATAATGATTTTGAAAATTGGAAAACCAGGTTCAAATTTCAGTTGTGCTCATTAGATTCATTTGCGAATATTGATATATATATTTCTAAATAATTAATAGATTCTATGTTTCTAATCCCATATCATTTATTATCACCTGAAACGTCATTTTAACGGATACCCGATAGTCGATCCATTTGAGAAATGTGTTTATCCACCTCTTCTCTCAGTTTGCGTTAATTAGTAGGATTTGTTTCAGTAAAAGATTGTCTACAAAAAAAAAAAAAAAAAAAAAATCTTACAAACTAAAAATATTTTCTGGCTTTAAATAACCTGCAAAAGGTTGATAAGTCGTAAAAAAAACCCCAATTAGTTACTGGAGTTTAAAAAAATGATAAATGTTATATTTTGCCGGTACACGTGTTTGTTTAAAAACGGATATGCCTTCTCAAATACGAATATGCACTAAATATAACGTTTATAGAGAGTTAATAAATAAATAAATGCATACAACACACAGGCACTCACTAGTTCCGGCACTGTCTAAGAGGCACCAATGCCTCGAGAAATCAACCTAAGTTTTTGTTTGGACTTTTTTTTAACGTTTTCTTCTTTGACAGACTTTATATTGGTAGGGTTGTTCATTGACGCTGAGTGCTATGCGAGAAAGGAATATTTCCTATTTGCATTTCCCCCATTATTCTTATTATCCTATCAGTGACATGGTAACATCTTAATACACGGACGGAAGAAGAACAGATGAAAGAAAAGGAAAGACAAACATGTTTTAATCTCAAAGTGATTTTTATACTGCTATAAGTCATACACAAAGTTGAATACAAATATTTACACTTGTCCAGCACAGAGAAGCTACGACACATGTATACAAAAACAAGCAATGTAATAATGTCAAAGAGACACAGAGTCTTACTTGTAAGAATTCCCAGCGGGAATTTGGCTTGCCGGAGGATTCTTCTAAGCTTTTAGAGAAGCCATATTTTTCTGAACGGGAAAACGGCAAGGCTATGTGGTGCAGCCATATTTATATACGGGAAATCTAAAATAATTTCCATGCCTGGGGATGGTTGAATGTACAGCCGAAAGTACTAGCAGATAAAAAAAAAAGACCTTATACAACTTGATGTTATTAAAAACAAGGATCATAACATTCATCGAGTGATTCGTAGGTTAATGTAACTTTAAAATTGTTTGCGAAGATGTTTTTCGCCATTTATATCATTAATTTTATTAATCTACTTTTTGTATGAATGATTCATGTAATAAAAATTGAACTGCACCACATATTTGATATATATATTTGTAAATAATTAATAGATTCTATGTTTCTAATCCCATATCATTTATTATCACCTGAAACGTCATTTTAACGGATACCCGATAGTCGATCCATTTATTTTTGTTCATTCGAATCCCTACAGGAAATGACTGAAAAACTCTTACCCTTCTCAATTTATAGTCAGAAGCATACAAATGCATGCTGGGATTTCTTTCCAGTCAATAAAATAGACCGGTTCTTAGTTTCATCTGTTTTCGTCCTGGTCTGTCTTGAAGTCAGAAGGCTCTGTTCATTTGTATGAAGTTGCTCTTGCGTGTCAAATTTTTGCCTTATTACTGTTAATTTGCCTTGCGTATATTGTTTACTTGCTTTATATTATATTTTGAACAGTTTTTTTTTTTTTTCATTTTCTTGTTATTGCTTATTGCAAACTTTTGTCAATTATGTTTGTTGGACATTTCTAACATTTAGTTTACATTCAACCATGGTAACTCACTTTACAATTTTAAACAGTATTTCTTTCGTCTCCCAGCCTGCGTATTCGAGAGAACTTCAAGAAAAAGTGTCCCCCCCGCCCCCTTGTGTCCCTACTTGCAGGAGAAACCACCATCTTATCCAGCGTGTTTTTTATGGCTCCAAAGAACGTTACGATTTACTGTAACACGTTTCGTATCCGAAATATGTCAGATTAAAAAAATAAAAAAATAAAGTAAAAATTTATGAATACTTTAGAAATTGCTTTGTTTATACTTCAAACTGCGCCTTGAAATCGCCAGCGTTAAGAATAGAGACGGAAACTCGTGACCAGAAGTGGCGGTAACCCATACTTAACCTGTCCACTTGGACGCTCGAAGTGGCCTTACATCACAGAGAGCAAGAAAGCTGAAAGCATATCTAAAGCTGTTTTGTAAGTTAGTAAGCAGCGGACAAACAGACACACATATTATATATATATATATATATATATATATATATATATATATAGAGAGAGAGAGAGAGAGAGATGCAGATCAAATATGGATCGGAATCCGACAGGATGGTAAAATAAAAGGGTGTGTGTGCTTGATAATCAATTCGGCCAAAGTCACGGAATAACGCAACTAAACGCAAGAGGCGACTGATAGTGAAAGAGAATTTTAGAGGAAGCAGAAATAAAATCCTAAACAGGAAATAGAGGACAGACATCGACTCCTGTTCAAAAGAACGAGGAGGAGGTGAACCGAACAATAGGCAAACCTATATTCTATTATATATATATATATATATATATATATATATATATATATATATATATTTTATTTTCTGGTTTCCGGTGCCAGCTTCTTTTTCGAAGGCTTATATGATTGATAGACATCCGACAATTCGAATACTCTCCTAAAACCAGAAAATTGATCCGACCAGAGAATAAACATAAATCTATTTGAATCATTTTGTTGATCTACCTAATATACGTAGGGTTTTCAGTTATAACAGTTCAATTATATCGCAATCAACACAGCAACAAAACACCAGAAATTCAACAAATTCTTTCTAAATAGTCAAATGCACTATATAACGTAAATTGAAAAAAAAAAAAAAAACGATTACAAATTCTATAAGCATTAAAGACAAACAAACCATCATGAAGTGGAATGGAAATGAAAATTTCAAGACTTCAAGGAAATCCAAGAGAATGCAGCTATACCCCCACCAAAAAAAAAAAAAAAAAAAAAAAAAAAAGAGTTCCAAGAACACTTTCATCAATGAAAACGACGCTCAATAAAGTACGTAGCTTCAGAAGAGGACTACTTCGAAGGAGATTAAATGCCGAATTGATATGTGTTGTAGTTTTTCTTTATATAGTCCCAATCGCTATAAATTTTTTAAAATCAAACATCGTATTATATATATATATATATATATATATATATATATATATATATATATATATATATATATATAGCTTTATTTATAGTGGAAAGTATTCAAGCTAAGGTGTAGAGTGTTTAGAGGTACAAGACAGTGTGAATGTATAAATCAACACTGGATGGTGATAGATTATGGCTCGAGGCGTGAACCCGTTCCTGTATTACTCCCATTTGTGTGAGTTTCATATATATTTCATATATAGGCCATGGATGATCTACCTCTCTCTCTGACACACACACACACACAATAAACGTCATAGTTATTGCATATATAAAATGAATTAGATATCTCTATTTTTTGTTTTTATATACAGCGAGATTAATGTCTACCGGCCTACAGATTATAAAAACAGGTCTGAAGGAGTTAGAAAATAGCGACTAATGTTGCAATTAGATTTTCTTTTAAAGATTGAAGATGGCAGAGAAGGAAAAGAAAAGAAAAACAGAAGAGAGTTTCCCGAGGCGAAGAGATCGAGAAACTTTTACAATATAAGTTTACGTTTACATCTATAGCGATTTCAACAGTAAAAAGATGAGATTTAGTTGCCAAAGGTACGCTTAGATTCATGCGTTGAAGTTATCAAGTGTTGGGGGGGAAGCCCCATCACTGTCGTGGGTAAAGGACGAGATGCCGGGTCAGGACAAATAACATTGCAGACTGTTCTTTGGATTTTATCAATAAACTGGAGATATGTAGCCGGCGTAGCAGACCAGATATGGTCGAATGCACTGACCAATGTTAGATTTATAAATATGTAAGATTAATTCTAACGAGAAAAATTGTCTGTCACGACAGAGTGAAGCAAGCGTATTTGCAGAAGACAAAGCTAAGAATGTCGGTTCACTGTGTCGAGAAAAAAAAAAAAAAGATGTCACTCAACATGAATCGAAACTTTATTCCTTTTGTTTTAATGGCTTCCCGTGGCTTAACAGTAAAGTATGAAATACACGCTCAATTTCGGTCGAGGGGAATATATTTTAAACTTTCGATGTCTAGGCCAGTAGACATTATTAATTAAAAAAACAGGTATCCTCTTCAAATCCGTTTACTGTTTGAATATATCGTTTATGTTCCTTTTATTATAATCCGGAACAGCGACACCTACCGAACGTCTTCAGGTACTAGGTGGGAGTAATCCTCAAAGTAGGAAGAAGTACTTTTCTATAGCTATGTCTCTCTCTCTCTCTCATATATATATATATATATATATATATATATCTCTTGTAATAAACAATACCCTGATGATGACATTCCTATGTCGAATATACTCGGAGATAAAAGAAATATATATCAACACGGCGATTTTCTTTCGTCCTTTATTAATGACACCCAAAAAATCTTATCCGCGAATATAAAAGGATCCTGTTGAAAATAAGTAGAGAGAACACGTCTAAATTATTCAACGATATATGATTATATATATATATATATATATACACACACACACATACATACATACATACTCGCCCACTATCAACCTCACCTTGTTTAAGAATGGGATTGGCGTCCTGAAAGATTTTTTTTTTAAAAACAGAAAGACGCACACTCGAATTCCATCCGCGCTCAACATGCGAAGGCTCGGAATAAACGTATTCAAAAACATTATTCAAAACAACACAAACAAAATCACAAACAGTTAACCATGTAGAAAAACTCACAGTATCAAAATAAAACCTCCTTGAAAATGGCTAAAGGAGTGGCCGAAAGCGTTTGTGACAATGGACTGTATGGAGAATGTTTGCACTCCTGAACTCCCACCAAACGGTAAAATTTAAGATAGCTGGAAAAACTGACGATTGCGTTCAGCATGAAACAGACTGTCGCCTCTGAGTGTTGACTTCAATGTTCACTTTTATATTTATATACGCTATCTCTGATATTGAACACTTTATCCCATAAATATAGTACACCTTAAGACTAATATATATATAATCCCATTCTTTTTGACGAATACTATGCCAGGCTTCATATTCTTCGACTACAATAGTGTTACGTTTTTATTTCCTTTGGATCCTTTCCGAAATTCAGAACTTCTTCGGGGCATCAGACAGTTGTTCGTATTTGCCAAGTTTCTATCGAATTCGGCCAAAATGGCGCCCACCGTTTACTGAATGAAATGATTAAGCAATAAACCTGGTTCAATTAAATAAATCGTGTGCACTGGGATAGTGGCCTGGTCAGTGTCTTCGATTTTCTGCCATGGCTATTGATAAAATTGCATAAAGCTTTTAACCAGACACAAGCACATTGGCGAAAAACCCACATAGTCTAGTTTATGTTATTTTGCTCTGACTTCTTAAGGTAATGACCCCAATTTGGAAATCCCTAAAGACCTTTTACAAAAGATCATCTGATTGGTTAAGAAATTATTTCCTGCGACACTTGTAAATTATTGAGCTGTAACTGTAGGTAAAAAAAACAAAAAAAAAAAAAAAAAAACAACAACAATACAAAAATAGAAATCCTCTCACCATTCAACTTATATAGCGAGGCGATTCGGAGATAATTAAAAGTCCTACCAAGATTCATTGTTGGCAGCTCCGAACTTGACAGTATAAAGGTATGCAGATGATACAGTGTTGATAGCAGACACGGAAAGAACTCCAACAGAAGCGAGAAGAAAGGACTAAACATCAATTGCAAGAAGATAGAATGCATGGCTGTCAGCAAAAAAATAACAGTCCAACATGTAAATTACAAACTGGAGATATCAAAATCAACCATGTACAATTTAGATAGCTGGAAAGTGTTTTAATGGAGGACGAAAAGGTGTGTCACCGGAATCCAAAGATGGATACCTTCGAAAAGCTAAGCAAAGTATTAAGAAACAGAAAAAATTCATTAGAAACAAAAAAAATAATGAATACTGAATTCTTATGTAATATGGCAGTGAATGCTGGACACTCTCCTCACAGATGAAGAATTTGAAGCAACACAATTGGTTAATTTTGTTTAACGGCTGTCAACACCTCTATGGGTTATTTAATGCCGAAATATAAATATTTTGAACACAATTTCATCAACTAAATATATTTTTAACGCAGTTGTATGACTTCAGCTACTAACTTTACTGTAAGTAGGTATTATGTGTGTGTGTGTATGTATGTATGTATGTATATAGATAATATTAGTAGTAAATATACACGTACATATGCAAAATATATATTAAATTCTATTTTTATTTCCGGAGTCGTTTTTTCTGTTTTCTTTTTGAATTTGTAGGTCTGATGAATTGGATCGTATTTACGATTCTAATGGATAAAATTATGACCATGGAATATTAGTGTTTAAGCCTTTTATTATATATATATATATATATATATATATATATATATATATATATATATATATATATATATATATATGTGTGTGTGTGTGTGTGTGTGTGTGTGTGTGTGTGTGTGTGAAGAAATACAGTTTTTAGGTGTGCTATATTTATGGGATAAAGTGTTCAATATCAGAGATTGAGCGTATGTAAATATCAAAGTGAAAAGTTGAAAGCCAACACTCAGAGGCGACAGGCTGTTTCATGCTATACGCAGTCGTCAGGCCTGACGATTGCGTCTACTATGAAACAGCCTGTCGCCTCTGAGTGTTGGCTTCAAGCTTCACTTATATATTAGTTTGTAGATCATAAAATTTATTGTTGGTTAATTTATTATAAAAAATGTATTTTTAATATTTCTTAGTCTTGTATTGTTATTTTGCTCCCCAAAAATGTATGGTTGCTTTTTCGATTATAAAATGTGCTGCTGATTTTTGGTTTGGGGGTTTCACTATTTGCCTATAACTGGGACCCCCAACAGGTGCTACCACCCTGGGTCAGGGTGGATCTAGAAACTACTGCAATTAAGAGGTGGTTCAACGTTACTCAAAACCGCCCCATTAAGAGCTGTTGCTGCAAGGTGTAGATTACCGTCGTATACAGGACGGGGTTGGGGCACCGCGAGGTGGTTTAATGGTTACCAAGCTTGTTTCGCCAGAACAATTACGTCTGTGTAGTGAGTTCGATCCTCACTGGGTGCCCCATACTTTAGAAAATCACCATCCAGGACTGGGTTCGACAGGTGAACGCTGAGAAAACTATGGACCGAATATGTGAACAACGAAGCTTTAGAGAAAATGGAGACAAAAAGGCCACATACTGGGAATTAGAGAAAACAGTTGAAATTTCTAGGACATATGAGGAAAGAGGTCTTGGAAAATTTGATACTCACAGGATAGAATGGCAGCCAGAGGGACAGAGAAAAATAGCGCATAAACCCTGCCTAACGAGCTTGCGTAAATGGATGACAGGATAGAGATTAGGAAAGACAGCAAAAAAAAAAAAAAAATTCTAAGAGCTGCAAAGAACAGGAAATTGTGGAGAGCCACGATCGCCAACGTCCTGAAGGGACACCACATTGACTAAGACTTGTAAGCATGAAGAATACGTTTGAAATGTGGAGGTTTTTGATAAATACCTGTTGTAACCTAGTGAAGGTTACAGAATAGATAATCAATCGAAAGTTGGTAATGAAGGATAATACTTAGGACAAGAACAACACATATAAGATTCGCCAGCGGCGCGTAGAAGTAGTAGTCAATTGTTAAAAGTGAGCCAAGTGAATTTCACAATAAATCTCCAGTCGCAGGATATCTGCCAACCTCCCCACGCGGTCAGAAGTGGCCGAATTAAACGTGGAGTATCCGAACCCGTAGGCTCAGCCAAAAATTCCCCGTAGACCCCGTATAAAACGGGGTCGGTTAGCTGTTTCCCGAGACGAGACTCTTCACTTCGACATAGTCTTGTCTGGGGATCCTCTCTGCCCGGCGGAAGAGAGTTTGGCCAGCACAGCTGGAGACGAATCTCCAACCGCAGACCAACATACATTATTTACTACTGTATTTATGTGAATGGTGACACAGCCATTATCGTCCGTAGGTATGCTACAACAATACCAAAGTTCTTTGAGGAAAGAATGATAAAATTATATTGAATATTCCATCTCGTAAACAAAACCGTGTGTCAAAAGGAAGGTTATTCCTTTGACATCGTTATTACTGTATCCACTTTTGACTCCCTCAGCAATGTTTGTTGTTTTAAAAAGAAAAATAGATACGTTTATACAAATTTTTCTGTTTTTATAGTTCATTGTATAATATTATGAATAAAACATTTGTTTTCAGTTATTTATAAAATGGTTAGAGCATAAAATAGTGAATAATAAATATCACATTGTATTTGGTTCACAAATCTTTATAATCTTATAAATAAAAATTATATACATTTTTGGCTCCCTCGGCAGTCATAGCAGTGTCAAAGGAATAACCGCCCTTCTGACAAATCGTTTTTTTTTTTCGGTCATGGAGTTTAAACATTGTCGAATATTCGCTCCAGTCATACAGAAAGTTATCGTGTCTTTCTTTCTGAAAGACAGACACTTATTTTTCTAACACTTCGAAAAAACCGACAATAGCTGTAAGTAACTCGCTATTGATGAAGTTACAGTCGGAAGTGATATATTATGCTATTTTCTCGTCTCCGACTGGCCTCTTCCGGTCTGATGCGAAGAACAAAGATGGAATGACTTCCTCTCATTCAGATACTACTAAAAACATTGAACAGGTTATAAATTACGGTCAACCGCAGACACCGGCTAACATAATACCGATCAAATGGTCAGTATGAAATAAGAATATTATTTACATTCACATAAAAATGTCAAATGGTCACTTCCAGACTTTTTGCAGTGGACACATTTATTCGACGAAATCTATCTTACACATTTAAAGGGTGTTCCAATAACTTGGACCTATTTTCAATGTGAATTAAGTTTAAGCGTCTAATGATTTTTTTCTTTCAGATTTAACAACTTAAGTCTATGGCAATTTCAATTTTCATGTTAAAATTATCGAAGTTACAAAAATGGACGTTCAAACAGAAATGCTATGAGAAGTTCCCAAGTCACATCATCTCTCGAAACAGCGAAGTCAGTTGGCCACCACGATCGTGCGACTTGACTCCTTTAGATTTCTTCCTTTGAGGTCATCTCAAAAGTAAGGTTTATGCCAACAAGCTAACAACAATTCAACAGCTGAAGGATGAGATAATAAGGCATATTGGTGAGATCGAGGAGCAACTATGCAAAACTTTTGACCATCGAGTGGAGGTGTACCGTCGAAGACTTGGCGGACATTTGGGCGATATTATTTTTCATACTTAATTACCATAACACGATCCAACAGAGAAATAAATCAATTTTCACCAATAACTGATTTATTTATTGATGACTTTGATCCGTCTTAATGAAACACACTTAATAAGTTTACAATTCGTCCATACATTAAATATTGATATCACAACTGGTCTGGCATTTCTGCTATGCATTTAAATATTTTTCATAAAATACAAAGAATCTGTGATGGTATTGGTCCTGACCTGGCATCTAGGCTTCAGTCGCTATTCTACCGCTGCATCATAGATTCCCTATCCATTTTCCATAAATACTTTCATGGTAATTCTTTTGATGGCCTTTATTAGAATTTAATTTGAGAACCGCTACTACAATGTTTTATAAGTTCACGTTCTCTTTTCTGATCTTTGCCTCGACTTTCACCCCTGCTTTCAAATCCGGCTCCCAAAGCCTTGATCCTTATCAGAGATAAGAATATATTTTTTTGACGAATGAGAGAGCCGGGAAAGTGTATAGCAATTTTGGAGGGAAAAGTTCCCGATATTTCTGAAACTTGTAATTTCGATAAATACGGAGAGAGTGAGTAATAGACATCGTCTGTGATAGCATCAGGTCGGCGACAGTAACATTAGTCATCTTCAGAAACTGTTTCAAGGAGGAAATCTATATGCTGGTCTCTAAAGACAGAGCACCGGCCCTCTACTAAAAATACTTGAGATCTGCTTTCCAGGACCTTGAAATTCTTGTCGTCGGCCTAAGAACTCACTAAACTACAAACTATAGGTCTTCCGATTGTTTTCCCCCTCAACAAGAGCTCTGAAGAAATCTTATGTGACTGTTAACCACTTAAGAACAATTTACTTGCTTAAAGAACGTTTCGGCGCTCAGAGAAATATTTTGAGCAAGCTTTAATATGAACACTATTTCTTCTTTTGAGTTAAAAGAAGTTTATTTCCCCTTTCTTTCATATTTTATGTATATCCCTTTACTTTTTCTCTTTGTGTATGTAAATAAATATTTTCTTCTTGTATTGTAAAACCCAGAGCAGGAGTTTGAATCTTTATTCTTCCGCTTAAAAGAGAAAATTTTCCGCACTAAACTTTCAAGCCATTGTTGCTTTTATCGATTCTGTCACCTTTAACCCTTTCATGAGAGAAAGCCGGGACAAATTTCTCACACCTTTCATCTTTGAAACATAGACTTTATAAATTAAAGCACAATACGAAATTGGTGGTAGGTTATTATTCAACATTTGAAATGGCTAAATGCAACCGTAAGTTCTATAATAACAGTTTCTTCTCTTGTATTTCTCGCTCGTTAAAGTCTATTCCGGCTTCTTGCTGTCCATTATAAGCCAGCCGTTTCTCCTTGCTTTGAATGTTGTTCCTACGTCAGGTTTGGTGCTCCCAGTATATATTTAGAGATTCTTGATAAAGGTAAAAAAAAAAGAATCTGCAATGTTATTAATCCTGGCATCTCGGCTTCAGTTACTTTCTCACCGCCATAATGTATCTTTCTAGATTGGCGGCAATGTCTCATCACTCTGCAGTTGAAATGGCGAGATGTAGCCGTAATTTCTATGCTGACAATTTTTCCATCGCATTTCTCGCTTGTCCAAATCACTTCCGGCTTCTTGACTCCCAATCAACTTTAATCTTCAAAAATGTAAATGCAATGTCAATCATTATCTTCTGTCTTCTTAATCCTTGTTGTTTTATTGTCCTCTCTCCTTAATAGTAGTTTGTCATTCTTTAACACTCAGTAACCCCTTTGCGTCTTAGTGACTTTAATGCCTTGCTTGGGAGGAAATTTAAATGCAATGTCAATCGTTATCTTCCGTTTTCTTAATACCTGTTCTTTTATTATCCTCTCTCCTTAATAATGTTTTTTTTCCTCATATTCTCTCACATTCAGTAACATCTTTCATCATAGTAGCTTTATTACCTTTGCTTGGGATGAGATGATTCAAAAATATTCCGCTAATCTTTGAGAGTAATTTACACCAACCATTAGACACTACTTAAACGATCTACGGATGACCATAAGAGATATAATCGCATTACAACCGTTCAGTTATCTTCCGTTCACCGACCGGAGTTGAAACAGCTGTAAATAGTTCTATGAAGCCATTGCCAATTCTAATTACTTCTATTTCCGTTTTATTAACTTGACCGATTGTATATCGCTTTTATGTTTTTTTTTTAAAGGTTTGTCGAATATACAAGTTATCGCAATCATGATTAATGAAGACAGTGGGAGAGGAGTGCTTTCTGACGAAAACAAATCTCTGCCACAAAATATTAATTGAAGGAAAAAGTAATCTAATTCTTTCACTTTCATAATTACTCTCTCACCAGTGCGTGTGGGAGTTGGCGTTCAGACAGAGAAGTCTTACGACATACCAAAAGATTTACACTTATGCAAACAGACAGAAATGTACTGACAACACAGAACTAGAAGGTTTTCGTTTATTTAATTACATAACTCATTCAGAAAAGTCTAATCATATATTAGACAATATTTAGCTTACATATAAACATATATATATAAAAAACAGTTTTCTTTTTTTTTTCAAATTAATCTAATAAAATTAAGCAAAACCTGCTCTGATACAAACTTTCGATTTTGAGCTAAATAGAATTGCAGCATACCAATACGCCAACGTATTGCTACTGAAATAATCGGGTAAAATTATCTTTGGAACGCTAAGTGATTTAAAAAAGCAAAAACAAAACATTTGTAATTATTTGTATAAATAATTGAGTTTTATTTCATTTTTTTTATCACATAATAACTAGAGTTAGACACATTTAAGATGTGCGGGTGGTGTAATGATAGCGGTTCGGAAGAAGAAATCGGAGAGATGGGTTCGAGTTCCAGTCAAGTTTCGTTACATTCACTTTCACGCAAGTCCCCTTGGGAAAAATATAAATCCATGAATCCCCTCATCTATGAGTTAAATTGCAGGCCATACGGAAGGTAACCAATCTAGGAGAAGGAAAACTGAATTCGAAACCATATGCAGCCCTGGCAAAGTACATTCTACTACGTAGCTAATGATAGAATCGTGACGTTTTCACAGAATTTTGCGGAAATCCTTCTTGGTCGGGCCGACGACTTAACAGCACCCAATTGTAAAAGGAAAATTTATAAATTACACGTATTTAATGGCTGGTACATTATCATTTCAACTGCTGATATCTACACCAGTGGATATTCTACTGTGTATGCCAAATTATCGTTTACTTTTACGACCAAAGGCCATAAATCGTAATTTTAGTAAGGGAGGGTTAGATAAAACCGTATAGTCCTGGAAATATATATACATCTCTACATTTAGAAGCTGAATATTCATGACAGTGTTTCACTAATTTTGACTAATTCCGATTAACACGATCACATTCTCAGATTTTCAAATAACTCTGAGGTTAATGTCATTATGAACGAAAATAATGAGATAAAGTTTGGGAAACGGTCACTTATATAATATTGTTCATTATTATATTGGAGAGCGTTTCTCAACCTTTTTTACCCTTGTGAAACGTTTGAAATACTTTTCATGTCTCAGGGAACACCAGCATAAAATTATTATATACCATTATTAATGTTATATATTTTATCGTAGTTCACCTATTATTTTCTTTTAAAGATAAGTCCCCAGTGAAATCAAATAGTTTGAAAATTTAATTGTAAACCGACTATAAATGATGCCCTAAATCTGAAAATAAAACTAAAGTATTGTTTGTTTACTTAAATATTTTAATTTTTTTTTTAATAAAATATTCTTTAGATTTGGGTGTTAAAAAAATCGTTGATATTATTTTTTTTAAATTTATTTTTATTTAATTAATAAATGTTTTTAATTTTAAATTATCGATTCTCCTGGACAATTCCGAATTGCTTTTCTTCAATAGTTGAGAAACAGGGTTTCCCAGGGGCAATTCCAAAATGTGTTTGCTGCCAAAATTTAAATAATTAAATGTATCCATTTTAGTCTTTTATTCTGGATGCGCGCGCAGGGTGTGTATTCTGAATTTTTACCCCCACGGCACAGAGTTAATCTTTCGTATCAGTGTGTCATAATTCTGAACTCTCGCTCATATTTGGTGTTTGTGGAGAGAACGTTGCGCAACACATCACTGGGAAAGGTGAACTACGATAAAGTATATAACATTAATAATGGTATATAATAATTTTATGCTGGTGTTCCCTGAGACATGAAAACTATTTCAAACGTTTCACAAGGGTAAAAAAGGTTGAGAAACGCTGTCCTATATAATAATGAACAATATTATATAGGTGATCGTTTCTCAAACTTTATCTCATTATTTTCGTTCAGTACACTCGACTTCATAATGACATTAACCTGAGAGTTGTCTGAAATTCTGAGAATGTGATCGTGTTAATCGGAATTAGTCAACATTAGTGAAACAAGTCATGAATATTCAGCTTAAATCTATCATCTGACTTATCTTTCGTTAATGAGTCTTTTTTATGAATTTCTTAGAGAGGATAACTGTCTTATATATGAGAAACTTTATATATAATCAAAAGTTTGCATTTTAATCAGATTATAAAACAAACATTTTTTTTTGCAATTATCCACTTTTCTTGATTTTCCTGTGTTGAAAAATCAATTAAGTTTCCTCTTTGTGACCTCATTAGATCCAATCAGAAATAGATCAGTTGTTGAAATTAGAGAGAAGATTATTTGAAGTGTATCATTAAAAGTTCAATTAACTTGAATAAATAATCGGAAAATTAACAAATTATTCAGTTTAATTACGTTACCTGCAAGGGTAGAACGGTTGAAAAGCTTCTCGTGTTTTGTACAAGAATAGTATTAAAATAGAGGGGGTCAATCATATATATATATATATATATATATATATATAGCTAATAAGTCTATCTAAGAAACGCGCGTGCGCAAACACACTTTATTAACATCCATTACAATTCGAATCACTATCATAGATAGTTAACCCCAAATAAGGCGAGAATGCCACTAAGACACAGGGGCTACAGAGAGCAAAATTAAAAGAAAAGACTGGGAGGACTAACAAAAGATGAACGGGATTCAAGAAGATAGATGGAAGTTGACGTTGTATTTAAACTTTTGAAGATTATAGAACTGTTGGAGTAGAAGTGGCGGTTGCATTTACACACATCTATCAAACTAATAAGGGGATAAGGGATTAACAGGCTGGAATGCATCTAATTCCGACATGTTGCGCTTCATCAGACTCATTATGGTTTTGTTGATGGCACCAGTCTTAACCTGTTTGAACGACCACGTCTTATCTAGTACAGTTTAGAATTACTACTACTTCTAAAGAATACAACATATAAACACAGGAGAACGTGCTAACAACGAGCCCTTTGAAAATGGCTAATGAATTGGCCAATAGCACCTGGGACAATAATCAATATGGACAGTTTCTACATCCTTAACACCCCACCCAACCAACCAGGAGAAACTGTAAGAATCATTAGTAAAACTATAAAATCATACTTATTATAAAACCCAGGTTGTGTGTGTGTGTGTGTGCGTGCGTGTGCGTTTATATATTGGATCGGATTTCCTACATTTTTTAACCGATTTCAACAAAACTTCACAGGACTATGTAAAATTACCTTGCGGTGGTTCTGACAGCGCCAAAAACTGGAAAAACACAATTGTTTTTGCATGAAATCAATTTGAAAACACGATTAAGAGGCATCGCAAGAATGAAAGGGGGACAACTCATATCGAGTTATACTTATTATAAAACCCAGGTTGTGTGTGTGTGTGTGTGTGTGTGTGTGTGTGTTCGTTTATATATGGGATCGGATTTCCTACATTTTTCAACCGATTTCAACAAAATTTCACTTTTTTTTTGGCAGGTAGTGTTTCTTATTGTCTTGCACACTTTTTTCTTTATTTTTACATTCAGAATGCTTTAAAAATTCCATTTGAAGACAATTGTTTATAATAAAATTCTATTCAATCGGTAGACTCATAACGATTGAAAACAATGTTTTTGTTTGAGCTTGGGTTTGACCAATTCGTAAAAAAAATACTAATTAAGACATGCGTGCCCGTCAACCTTAAACAATAATCTTTGTCAAATTTTATTTTTCAGTCTTTATGATGGTCGATACTTGATCTATCTCTTACTGTTACATCCCCGGGCAACGCCGGGCTCTACTGCTAGTAATGTATAAGATTTTCGTTGTCTATCATATTCAATGTACATAAAAGAAAGGTTGCTACCCAATGAAATCGGCTAGATTAAAAAATAATTCCCAGCATCCCTCGTTCGTGCGCATGTGTAGTCGCACGAACATAAATTTAGTCCGATGTAGTCCTAAAGGACGAAACGCGTCACATGAAAACTTAACCCATTTTGTTATTTTTTTTTCACAATACTTTTCTTGATATATAATATTTTATATATCGTTATCTCATGTAATAAAATAGCTGGCTACTCGTATTCGCGGATAATCGTCTACTAGGGCGGCTAGCCAATCCCTATTGCAGACTCCCGCTCGGGCACATTTGTGTTTGTTCAACATCCACAGAGCCCACCTGTAGTTTATACTGCAACTATGCTGAGCAGAGCATGGGTTAGAGTTTCTGGGGGAGAGAGCAGGTTATCTAGCATGATCAACAATCTAAACCACACTAGCACCCTCGGTCACGATGACTTGTGACTTCGTGCTAGCACAGCTATCGACAGCCCGCAAGAGTTCCGTCTACCCGAGGGTATGGTTTTCAGGCACTTTCCAAAAGGGTACGCACCCTGGGATCGTCCCCACTCCAGACCAATAAAATCAGAAAGTCTCCTTCCTGTCAAATCGACCATAGACGAGATTCGAAACCGGATCTTATGCTTAGAAAGCGTACTTTCTAACCCCTATATAATTTGGTGGGGAGAAGAATTTCAAAGTGCTAACAATTTTGCTACCAAAACGTTAAAGATAAAGTGGATGCTGAATTTAAATTTAAACTTTTGATGTTTAGTCTGTCTAGCAGCTTGTTTTATCGCTATTATGTTATTGCATTTTAATCTTCCATACATACAGATTGATTTATACAAGTAGATATATGTACAATGATTTGTATTTAATTTCTCTTAAAGTACACACAGAACCAAACCGTATGTGTGATAATATTTGTCTTCCTTTTAAGAAATGAGGATGAACATACGATACATACCCAGGAGGTACACAAAAACGATTCAGAATTGAATTACCTCACACATACGTATGTATTTACTTACTGCGTGTTGCAGCCCAACAAGCGTCTACCGAAAGATCTACGTATAAAAAGGATGGAAGTAGAGGAATTGGAACAACAATCAAAGAAAATATATTAATGGGGGTTCGTGAAAAAAAAAGAAAAGAAAAATGAAGAAAAGGTAACCATGCTTAAAATTGGCGAAGAAAATTAAAAAGGAAACAATTTAGAGATTTTAATGGAGAGAAGGGAAAAAAATGAGAGTGGCTGCGGCTAAAAATGTCTAAGAGAGGACAATCGATATTTTGGATTGGATGAACGAAAATGCAACAAAGGAATCCGAAGAAAAAAAACGAACTTTCAGGAAGTTTAAATCGTGGCAAACAGGATTTTCATTTATTTTATGCGAAGAGTTTTTTTTTTTCATGCATTCTCAGTGGAAAAAAAAATTTCAAAAGTCGTCAATTGTTTTTAGAAGGAAAAAAGTGAAAATCTGCGTGCGATGGAAATATGATTTTCAAGGATTGTGTTCAATGTTTTAATAAGTAGCGTGTAGGCAATTTATTGACATATTGGAATTATGAAAGATTTCTTACAATCATTATTTTTTGCCATCAGTTCACTTCAATAAGAACACCCAGAACACATGATAGGAGTAGATAGGTCCGCCTAACGTCCGGTTCACACTTCTCTCTGCTCTTTTCTCTTATAACTTTCCTGTTTAGGATTAAGTTATCCGGTTCCTTCGAAAGTCTTTTCCTTCTCTTTCACTCCCAGTAATTCCTTGCGTCTTAGTGGTATTACCGCCTTGCCTGGTATATATACAGTAGCGGCCATAATATAAGGAACGGAAACAACAAAGACATAAATATGCGTATTACTTAAAAAGTAATCCATGATTAGCAATGAAATTTTTACCGAATAAAGATTAGGGTGTAATGCATAAATATTATACAAAGTTATAAAAATTTCCATTATAGTTTTTTTTTTTTAAAATAAAGATTAAATGGAACAAAGGAAATAAGGTACTGGACAAAAATTAAGGAACGATGTTAATAATTTGCATAAACTTTTAATTTACTTTGTTAAAAAACTCGATGGAGCTTTTCAACAATAAGTAAAAGTTCATTTATCATTAGGACTTTATTTTGAAGCAATATGGCAAATTCTACACGCAAAACGCTCTCTTTTGAAGAAAAAAAAACTCATTATTGCTATCAAGAAATAAAGTCAATTTCAGAAATTTCTGATATTGTTTATAAGTCTAAAAGTGTCGTTCATCGTGTAATTAGCAGGTATAAAACCGATAAAACGTTAGATGCAAAACCAAAAACCGGCAGACCTCCAAAAACATCGCTAAGAGAAGATCGAAGAATTGTTAGAATATCTACAAAAAAAAAAAAAAAAAAAAACGTTTTGAAACTGCTACATCAATTGCCCGTAAATTTAATGAAGAGACAGATAATAAGATCTCAAGGAAAACGGTTGTTCGCAGGTTAAAAATGCAGGATTGCATGCCCGTATTCCAGCTTCGAAGCCTCTCATTTCAAAGCGAAACCAAAGGGCACGCCTGGAGTATGCGAGAGAACATGTTGTTTGGACTGACACAATGGGATACAGTTCATTTCAGTGACGAGTCCAAGTTTACTATATTTGGTTCTGAGGGCAAAACTTATGTACGCCGTAGAACAGGTGAAAGACTGTCTTCTCAATGTGTCAAGAAAACCGTTAAGTTTGGTGGCGGCAGTGTGATGGTGTGGGGAATGATTTCATCTGCAAGAGTTGGCCCTATCATCTGCGTACATGGCAATAACAATGCTGAGATTTACAAAAGGCTTCTTCAGCAGCATGTGATACCAAGATTACACCATAATCCTTATGAATCTCCTATTTTCATGCAGGACAATGCACCTTGCCACAAAGCTCAGAAGGTTATGGTTTTATTTAAAGAAGAAGGAATTGCCCTAATGAAGTGGCCAGAGCCCTGACCTGAATCCAATAGAAAATGTTTGGAAGATAACTGGAGAAAGGGCTCAAAAAAGAAACCCGGAAAACCAGGATCACCTAAGGGAGTTATTGAAAGACGAATGGGAGGGAATTACTGCTGATTTTTGCAAGAAATTAATTAGATCATGTGGTCGACGATGCAGAGAAGTCATTGAAAATAAGGGGATGTTTACCAAATATTAAATTTTATTGATATTTTGTCACAATCAAATATTACCAAGATCGTTCCTTAACTTTTGTCTAGTAGCTTATTTCCTTTGTTCCATTTAATCTTTATTTTAAAAAAAAGACCATTATGTAAATTTTTGTAACTTTGTATAATATTTATGCATTACACCCTAATCTTTATTCGGTAAAAATTTCATTGCTAATCATGCATTACTTTTTAATACCCATTTATGTCTTTGTTGTTTCTGTTCCTTATATTATGGCCGCTACTATATATATATATATATATAGCATTAGTGCTGGGTGTTAGTACTCGATATATGATAACAGAAGTAACAGATTATATATATATATATATATATATTACACACACACACATTTATATATATATATATATATATATATATATATATATATATATATATATATATGTATGCCTGGTGATTGCGTTCAAGCATGAAAGACTGTCACCATTTGATGTTGATTTTACTGTTCACACTTAGTAATATATCAGGGATATATCAAGTTATGTTTCTGATATTGACCACTTTTATCAATAAATATAGCATAACTTAAAACTTATCTTCATCATATATATATATATATATATATATATATATATACATACACACGCACATACCTACATACATATTGGATCTTATCAAGAGATAATTTATAAAGCATGATGTAGTTAATGGGGAGTGACTTTTGAATTTTGTGTTCTATCAGCAGTGGCGAAGATTTGTTAATGATTTTTAACAAAAAAATACCATGACGTAGGTGATCAGGTCTATCCACAGCTTCCTTTTTTTATCTGTGTCTTATCATGTGTCGTCTGAAGAAGGTTAGTAGAGTGGTTTCGCATTGTATTCTACAGGGTTTGGAATTCAGGGTTTTCCTTCTTTTAGGCTGGTTGCCACCAATTTCAGGAGAGTTCAGCCTCATTTCCCGATATTTAACCCACTTGTTGGGGAGAGACAAGTAATGTATTTATTTTTTGCCATAATGAATCCAGTTGATCAGGCCGGAATTTGAATCGTTATATTATTAATTGCCTAGGCCGGTTGACATTAATTCCAAAATTCAAAAAGAAATATATTGGCCTTGTAGTGTGGTTAATTATTTTTCACCCTACGCCCCCTTTCCCCACAAACGCAATATTTGCATGGAAAATGATGTAACGAGCTTCTTTTCGTAGTTTCACTAGTTCAGACCTTTACTATTAACACCCGCCATACCAATGTACACAGAAGTGAACCATCGTAATTCTCTTATTCAATTGGTAAGCGGGAAATTCCATTCAGGCACTTGTTCCTAAGGACAGCTGCTTTGTGAAAGACTCCTGAGTGAGTGTTTCACCGACCAGTACAATGGTAATATCTTTAAGTCTAGAATTAACAGTTATCTATCCTACATAGCCTTATAAACCCGAAGTCTTACGTCCATAAATCAAACCGATTCAATAACTCTACCCTGAGTGGATCTTGGGCTTTGTAATTTGGGAAATAGAAACCAACACTGAATAATGACTGACACTTTCACCCTGCAACTCCTTTTCAGCAGACGAGATGTTGCTCGTTTCCCACCACTACCCGAGCGTTATTTCTATGGCAAATATTCAAGGAAGCTATGTTTCATAGTTCCATCATCCTGCCATCTCTCACTGAATAAAGAACATAATAGATTATTCCAACGTTGTTTCAAAGTTGAATGCACTTCATACATGATTGACCAATAAAAACCAAACAACGCAATATCTCAGTCTATGAAGAATCTTTAATAAAAGTGATACATGTTAGATTGATAAACGTTTCCTATTTGTTATCACAGACAGACCATGAGTTTCGCGGACGGATTGGATTAGCTGTCACCACGTTTTCAGTGCTAACTTTGAGAGTCTGGGAGAACAGAAAGCTTTATACCAACACCAAAATTGCAGTCAATACGGCATGTGTCGTCAATGTAACGCTATACGGCAGCGAGACTTGAAGCCACTATTCCAGTAGACAGAAGAGACGCCTCAGCACCTTTCATCATCGCTGTCTGATACGCATTCTGGCCATCAATTGGTCAGACCGGGTGACCAACGCCGTTAGTTGTGCCCAGTTATCCAGTGTATATGCCCTTCTACAATACCGCCGGCTTCGACATACGCCGTGCGCCGAATGGGAAGATTCCGAAGGTCATTCTGTACGGTCATCGGCAAAAGTGCATGACGGCGACCTCATCTTCGCTTAAGGGACGAGTGCAAAAAGTCACGTGACGGCGACGGTTATGGACATCGACAGGTGGTGAGAAGTCGCCAAAGATCTCTCTCGCGTTGGAGAGGCGATATACAGTGAGGGTTGGAGCAAAAAGAAGAGAAACGAAGGTTTTCCGCCGTGGAGAAGCGTGCTCGGCGATAAGAAAACTACATAGCGACATCGGGGTAGGGTGTCTTCACATACTGACGTTGCAGTCATTCGCGTATGGGCCTGTACAGCCATAAAGATGCTGCACCTCCATCAGCAGTTGAGAAACAACATTTTGGTTCAAAGGTTTCACAAGACCGAGGGATGTCACACACCTTTTGGTGATATGGTTACTGAAAATTTATAATCGGCCATCCTGTAGATTACTCTTCGAAGGAAAGGTAGATTCGGTTAAAGATAAATTTTAGGGAAAATCTGTGGCTCATGGCTTAATTTTCGTTATTATTTTTATTGAATATATGATAAAAAGCCTTCAGAAAGAAAAAAATACGTCTGGCCTGAAGCCAACTAGTAATTTTGAAAAAGGGAAGCAAAATTAATTTTTGAGGCTTTTCTTGTAAATGTATGTGTTTGCCGGAGACTCTTGCCTTATAGTGTATATTATAAAATTATTATTAAATGTACAGTGTGGAAAAATTCCTTTCTTTGAATACTTTCGATGCTAACTTTTTTTTAAGTCTAACAATTTTGACTGGGCTAAGTACTTTACAAGCGAGCGTCCCTCAGTAGCAAGTCAACTGCAGAAAAAAAAAAAAAAAAAAAAACTTATTTATCTTTCAACCCGAGGCTGTTGCTTCTTAAAAGATGCCGTTTTACGTACATCAAAAAGCTGATATCTTCAAAGAATCTTTCGTACTGACGAAGAGGAATTTTGTTAAGAGAGTCTTTGAGTAATTACCATTCCTTTTCGTTCTTTTCCTCCTTTAAATATCAGAAGATATGTTCACTGATAAATCACTCTTAAAAAAGATTTCGTATTCAGAAAAAGTGTCATCTCTGAGAGTAAATTAAGATTTTAAATGAAAAAGAGATACTAACATTTTTTTTTCTTCTTTTAAATTGGGTGAAAAATATACGATTAGTTTTTTTTGTTTTTGCTCCATGGAGTAATACGCATACCTTCATAAACACATTTACACACATATTATATAAAGATATCTACAAACATACACATTTAATCAGAGTGTATCAACCACTCCATGGCATATTGATTTGAGAAGTTGAATATGTAATATTCGATCTCTGTGATTAGTATTCATTACTGAATTAAGGGCATTGACAAAGAAATTACTGGTGAATCTATAAGGTCAGGTGCACATCTGACCGGCCACGTAGCTGGGAAGTACACTCACCAACTAAAATTAGTGTGCCTGTGTTTAAAAAAAAAAAAAAAAAAAAAAAAGCAGTACTTATATTTTATTGTTACTCTCAAGTAAAAGTTCCATGTGAGCACGTAGAGTTGGTCAGTGTTACAGTCACATAATCATCAGGCGGAATCCGTTCACACTACTTGTTGTTGTATACACGTGTCATAATTTCTCCATGTGGGACAAGTGTAAATATTTGTATAACATTTCGTGTATGACTTAGTGTAAAAATCTTTGAGAACAAAGCACGTTTATTATTTCTTTTTCTTTCAGCTGTTTTGTTCCGTTATAATGGATTGCATAACAGATATAAAAATGCCTGTAATGAGGAATAACCTTTCTCGCATAGCACCCCATTAAGACGAAGGAGATTCTAGTCAATAATTAATAACGAGCAGTCCCTGTGAAAATTTCACGTTTTTTCTGTAATTTTCTGATAAAACGTGCTTCTTAATGTTTCAATAAATCTCTTGAAAGTTCCACGACTATAAAATAGCCATTGTAATTCCCTTATTGCATGTTCACTTATTTGCTCTCAACAACTTTAACAAATTGTTGCCATAACAATAATTTGTTTATTTCTTTCTTATTATAGAGATGCTTGTTGTTTTTCTCACTAAAACAAAACTGTCTGTAATATATGTTTTCCTTCCGTCGTTCCTTGACGTCGAAATGGAATTGCCCATTATTTATTCGAGATAATGACAGGACGTAACGCACGTGCTAACAATAACTGATGGCGGGAGAAACAGAATTATAAAATGACGAACAGCGTTTATGAAAAAAAAAAAAAAATCCGACAAATAGCAACTGTCGCTACTTGGTGGAAAAACAAGAGAAAGAAATACTAGTCAAAAAGTAATAATTGACAATGCCTCCTCTAAGAAATTCAGACAACTTAAGAATATTACTACAATATTGATTGATGGATTCGTTTTCTACGGCTTATCAACCCTTTGCAGGTTATTTAAAGCCAGAAAATATTTTTAGATTGTAAGAACTTTGGTGGGGTGGATAATAAAGATTTAGTGATACAATTCTTCTTCATTGACCCATAGCTGGAGATAGAAGCGGTAAATTCTTACCTTTCCCAAGGCTATTTGTGCGTAAGTGAATATAAGAAACCCAACTGGAATTGGAACTCGGCTCTACGATAAAGAATTCCGTGACATTATCCATTACACCACCCGCACACCTGAATTTATAGCACCTGGTATTCTCAAGCGATTATTACGACAAGCAAGAAAAAGAGGATGAAAGAAATACTAGTCAAAAATTAATAATAATAATTGACAACGCTTCATGAAGAAATTCAGACAGCTTAAGGCTATTACTCGCGAACGATCGATCATCACGGTTGTAGGGGCACCACATGGACTGCGGCTGGAGTAGAAGTGGGTGTTTCTTGGGTAAGATAGCCTGACGGAACACAACCATCTCCAGGCTGGTTTTGAATTCATAATTTCCTTCTCCTAGACCGGCTTCCACTCAAGGCTATAGAATGCAGTTTTTTCATAGCTGGGTAGCACGTACTAAGTGAATGTAATGAATCCGACTGGAATTCGAACTCTGCTTTCCGATTCCACAATCCGAGCCGCTATCCATTACTCCACTGTGCCTCTCAAGATTATTAGTATTTGGTGTAAAACCAAGAGAAATAAGATTAGTGAAATAGTAGTAAAAATTATTAATAATAATTGACAGTGTTTCATTAAATACATTCAGACAATTTAAGGCAATTACGACGGAAACATTCACTCAAAATTAACAAGAACTGATTATAATTTATCAAAGACATTCAGACAATTCAAGACTTTTACTAGCTTCGTTTGTGGATTTCTCGTCTGACTTCTTGTTTTCCAGTCAAATTCTCGCTTGTGGATTTCTCGTCTGACTTCTTGTTTTCCAGTCAAATTCTCGCTTGTGGATTTCTCGTCTGACTTCTTGTTTTCCAGTCAAATTCTCGCTTGTGGATTTCTCGTCTGACTTCTTGTTTTCCAGTCAAATTCTCGCTTGTGGATTTCTCGTCTGACTTCTTGTTTTCCAGTCAAATTCTCGCTTGTGGATTTCTCGTCTCGTCAAATTCTCGCTTGTGATTTCTCGTCTGACTTCTTGTTTTCCAGTCAAATTCTCGCTTGTGGATTTCTCGTCTGACTTCTTGTTTTCCAGTCAAATTCTCGCTTGTGGATTTCTCGTCTGACTTCTTGTTTTCCAGTCAAATTCTCGCTTGTGGATTTCTCGTCTGACTTCTTGTTTTCCAGTCAAATTCTCGCTTGTGGATTTCTCGTCTGACTTCTTGTTTTCCAGTCAACTTTCATCTTTAAAAATTTAAATGCAATGCCAATCGTTATCTTCTATCTTCTTAATTCTTGTTCTTTTATTGTTCTCGCAATTGTAGTTTTTCTCGTTCTCTAAAACTCAGTAACCCCTTTGCGTCTTAGTGGCTTTAGTGTCTTGCTTGGGCGAGGAATTTAAATGCGATGTCAATCGTTATCTTCTTTCTTCTTAATTGTAGTTTTTCTCATATTCTTTAACAGTAATCTCTTGCGTCCTAGTGGCTTTATTGCCTTGCTTGGGGTGAAATGATTAAAAAAGGTTTAACAGCAAGAGAAATAAAATTAAATAAATACTTGTCAATAATTAAAAAAATTATCTGATAATATTAAAAATATTAAAAATTTGTTTTCTCTCCACCATCCAATAAATGAAATTGATGTTATAGATAGAGAGATAGAGATAGATAGATAGAGAGAGAGATAGAGAGAGAGATAGAGAGATAGAGAGAGAGTTCAATGGCACATCAAAATCTGGGTTTATTTCTATTTATTAACGATATGATTTTTTTTTACAATAACCCGTCAAATTTCCTTTTTGTAAAATGTATCTCTTAGACTAATAAGTAGGAACGATTTCGTATCTGAAATTTAGGGAGGCTGAACATTGCATCGGCTGAAAAATAACAATGGAAAAAAAGCTACGATTAGAAATAACACTTGCTTTAGGAATGCTGACTTATCTACGAATTTGATTTTTTTTAAAGCATTACGCCCCGAGCAAGGCGTGAAGCCACTAGGATGCAGGGGGTTGCAGAAGATTTGGAGCAAGAGTAGATAGAAGTGATAGAAGAAAGGATGAGGAGAAGGATAGTGGGTAGATCAAGGTAACTGGAGATGTCGATTGACATTACATTTACATAGTTGGAGATTATAGCTCTCAGGGAAACAGTAATTGGGAAGGGTGTTCCACAGGCGAGAGGTGCGAGGTATGAAGCTATTGGAGTAGAAGAGACGGCTACATTTAAAAGTTTCTACAGTGAAAGGGTGAGAGCGGGATGTCAGCCTCGTAGGGCGCTTGAATTCATGAAGTCTGGGAACCAGTGAAAGCAGCTCATCGGAGCAATTACCATGAAAGTATTTGTAGAAAAGACAGAGAGAGGTGACGGCGCGTCTGTGAGAGAGTGACTGTAGACGAGATGCCAGATCAGGGCCAATTATATTACATATCCGTCTCTGGATCTTGTCGAGGTAAACAGAAGGTGCACCGGACCATATATGGCAACAATACTCCATGCAGGGGCGAATGGTTTCTCGTGTTTTAGAAAACACTCATTATAGTTACAACATTTCGAAAACAATTTAGCTAAGACGATCATTTTAGCCGGAATACTTCAAATGTGAACATCGTTGGTAAACCAGAAGATTCTATTGTTGTTAGAACGCCATTTCTCTCAGCCTAAATCCACATCCTCTCACCTGACCTGCCCTGAGGTTACTCAGTGGGGAAGGAACGGTGGAGTAAGAGCAGTAATTAGTGCCAGACCATTATACACTTAATTAATACTTGCATTGACCTCTGGAGAAGTTAACTTGAAAGAATAAATTCTTTTTAGTGTATGGTCAGTATTAGTTCTTTGTATTACGGCCGGTTTCATCGCCGAAATACAAGCCTTTTTCTTTTGTCCGTTTCCCAGACCTCGTCAATTCAGCTGCTGTACTCTGAAAGTAATATGTTGTTGCTTTTGCAATCATTTAAATTCGTTTTCTTATTGATCAACTGGTTCAACGCTTCCAGACTTTGATTGGATTGACCCAAGAATTCTCGAGAATTACTGAACTTAGCTTCGTACAGGACGAGATCACATAAAGAAAAGGAGAATTAGC
This sequence comes from Acanthosepion pharaonis, assembly GCA_903632075.3. Taxonomy (NCBI): domain Eukaryota; kingdom Metazoa; phylum Mollusca; class Cephalopoda; order Sepiida; family Sepiidae; genus Acanthosepion; species Acanthosepion pharaonis. Next base: position 1,647,817 of record CAHIKZ030002013.1, on the reverse strand, counting down.
AAGATTGAGTTACGAAAATCATTCAAGCGGGGAAGGCCGGCCTGTATGTCGAGTAAAAAAATAAAAATCGCTAGTTGTGCCCATATCCGCGGTTTCAGTTATTCGCTGTCAACTCCAGAAAACCCCCAAAAACTGTTGGTAATTTTTTAATGCTCAGGTTGAATGTCCGGGTAACGCAACGCCATTGACAGTGACATTGGTGAAGAGAGATCAAGTTCCGGGCTAGTCTGCTACATTTACTTTTGCGCGTGGGTGGGTGGGGGAACCATCAATTCTTCTCTTTTACCCGCTCCAGCGATAGGATACATAACATGATTGACTGGGTCATCTATCCAAGGTTAAGAGAAGAAAAACTTTGAATACGAAACAGTGGGGAAGGCAACGGGAAACTAAGAAGTCAAAGGTAACACGCAAACATTGATGAAAAGAAAGCTGTGAAGAACCTTAATCACATGCGATCTTGTTGCTGGAGATAATAATGATTTACTGATACAGCTCCTACTGATTAACCCATAGCTGGGGAGAAGAGGTAGATTCCTACTTTTCCCAAGGGTATTTGCACGTAACAACCCCGACTGGAATTGGAACTCGGCTCTCCGATTTCCAATTCCGAGCAGTTATTCCATTACACAATCCAAGCTTACAGTACCTGGTATTCCCAACCAGCCACCGATAGGATATATATATATATATATATATATATATATATATATATATATATATATATATATATATATATATATATGTATGTGTGTGTGTGTGTGTGTGTGTGTCATCCACAGACAGACTGTTTCGTTGTACCACAGCTCATCACTGTGGTTAGACATGCGATTACTTCAACCCGGGATCGAAACCCGACTTATGTCAAATCATGATGTCAATCTCCCCACCCCTTAAGTCATCAGCGCACGCAGCGAAGAAAGGAAATTTTTAACGCATTATATACGAGATATAAGCATTCCCGGCTACCAGAGTGCTCAATTCATAGCAGAGAGCTTATATATATATATATATATATATATATAAAACCAAAATTTGACTTGCAAGAAAAAAAGAGGCGATCAGTGTATTTCCGTAAGATAACGCTTTTAAGGCGAGCTGTCTTTTTTTTAATTAAATTTCCCAATATCAAGAAATAAAATATTGATAGCAGCACAAATAAATTTAGTGTTCACTTATCTGTTACTATTCCGAGTTTCATAGAGATTACATCCACTCGTCATAGGTCTTTGTTTTTGTTTATTCTAATCATTTCACCCCAAGCTATGCAATAAAAATTCTTAGGATACAAATGGTTACTAAGAGTGAAAGAAGTTGAGAGAAGACAATAAAAGGACAGGAAATGACATTGGAATTAAATTTTTGAAGATCAAAGTTGTCTGGAAAGCAAGAAGCCGGAAGAGAGTTCCACAAGCGAGAAGTGCGTGAGGAGAAACTATTAGCATAGAACTTACGAATACAACAAGCAATTTGAACCAGGGAATTATGAGACCTAATTAACAATCTAGTACTGCGCTTAAATTTGTAAAGTCAGAGTACCAACGAGAAACGCTGACCAGATTAATTACCGCGAAAATATCTATAGAAAAGGCCGAGAGAAGATACTTTACGGCGACGGGCGAGTAACTGAAGCCGAGATGCCATGTCAGGGCCGGTAACATTGCAGATTATTTAGATTTTGTTAAGAAGCTCTATATAGCAGGAGTACCAGACCAAATCTGGATACAATATCCGATGCAAGGTCCAATTGTATATTTATCAATGTACAAGATACATTTTTTCTTGCCAGAATTTAACTTAACGATTTTCCTAGCAGCAGACTTAGGTTTCGTTCGTTTTGTTTTACAGCATATCAACCTCAATAGGATATTTAATATCAACAAGATTTTTATTGCTCGTAATATTTTTCAAAAATTTATTACTGCTAATATACTTTTATTCTTCAAAAATGTATTGCTGGTAATAAGTCTTTACAAAAATATATTTCTAGTATTAAAACCTATTTTTACACTTTCTTAGCGTTTTGATCCCAGTTTGGAGGTCAAATATTTGCCCATAGCTGGGATCCTAACAGGTGCTACCACCTCGGGTCAGGGTGAACTTGGGAATACCAACAATTAAGAGGTGGTTCCACGCTCCTGAAAATCTTCTGATCAGAGGCTTGCTGTTGGATGTAGTTTATCGTCTTACCCAGGACGTGCAGACTTAGGAATGTATTCAATTATTCCACTTCATGTTACTGGAAAACGCGTGACCCAAAAAATCGCAGTGAGTTGCTCTTCTGGATGGATGTCAAAAAAGATTCTTCAAAATGATTTATTGAGAGCAGTTTTCGTTTTGGAGGCGTGAAAATTAAATTCTACAGAAGATATTGGTTTACAGTTGAATGAATGAAAAGATATACAATCTTTATATATCAGATCATTTGTGGGTAAGTGAATGATAAAGTGTCCAAAAAACAAAAACAACAAAAAAGTGTTATACGTTTCGTCTTTTAAAAGAATGCTTCTCAGATTAAATAAATCTCCTTTAAGGAAATCGTATTTAAGTGTTATTGGCGAAGAAGGACTGTAAAATGCCACATGTGTTACAATCCGACATCAAGGAAAGCTGAAGAGATAAGGATGTAGAACTTCAGATTTAAATTTAAAATTGTTGATATCTTCTGTACGTAGAGGCATCGCAGAGACCCAAATCGCAGGATTCTTCAGTTCCTTCCCTATTTTAAATAGTCAGCTGATGATTTTTGTAAAATTTTAATCATTACATACATATTACTGAAATCCCTTTTCAAGTTCTCGCCCAACCCTGGCGAAAATTCCCTTGTCTTTCCAAGAATTACTGCTGTATATGATCGGTACCATTTCCGTGTGTGGCAGCAGAAACGTTGCGCTGCTGAATACCTTAACAGTTCTCCCGAAATATCCGAGATGAAAGCCGGAGAGATGTGCATTCATGTATAGCGTGCCTTGGGCAAATAGACTTAAAGGAAATCAACCTTCTTCAGATCAAACACCAGCCAATGTCTTCTATCTCAAAGGCTCACTTTGGTCACGGATATGTGGCCATTGATTTAATCGTGGGAAAGCCCCAACCCTGCATCTATGAAGCCCTACACCCAGCGATTCTGTGTCTTCACCGCAATGAATCCCAATTGTGCTACTTGACCATAAAGGATGGTTACCCTCTTTGACAGGACATATTTTTTTTAAACCTGCTATATATTTAGTAACATACTCATAAACCAAAATAAATCCGGTGGAGAACAGGTATATTGTCGAGAAAAAGAAGACATTCTTCAGTTACTTAAAGATATTTACTTAAAGTTCAAACAAATATTTCCTTGACTTCATAAAATCAAAGTTGTTTAAAATTTACGTACAAGCATTTATTTAATGTTGGTAAAGTGTTATTGAAATGAAAATGGAAAATTTATGTAAATATCTAGCCACAATTAATCATGACTTCAAGTAGCAGAAAGGAAATATTGACCAATCAGGAAATTTTCTGATTAATTAGCTTATTATCTATAGGAAATATCCTTCCCCAAATATTTTTAATTAGGCTAATAAATTAATTGGGTAATACGCTATTAGAGAATGTCTCGTTGGCAGTTGAAAGACATTTATCTTAACAAGCAATACAGATTCTGATGCAAATGCGTAAAATAGAGTTCTTTGGGCAAATCAGAACTTCTGGGATATATGAGGAATTTCCACAGTGTATATTACTATACAATGTTGGATGATTTTGTTTAGTGGCATATCAATACATCTATGGGTCATTTAATACCGAAATCCACATATTTGAACACGATTTTATGGATTCATCTACAGATAAAAATGTATTGTCGGGAATTTTATTTTAAATAGGTGTTGTTGGTTAGTAGAATTTATTTAGAGGCATATCAAACTTTATGGGTAAGAGCACTTCAAGACGATGTAATAGTTAGCAAGGTTGACTCGCTAGGACAATGATGACTGAGTAGAGAGTTCGATCCTCACTGGGCGCCCCCTACATTACGCCTTGTGCCACACCTAAGCTGCGCTTGAATATACCCTATCAATGACTATGGGATATTTAATGGCGAAATCTAAATATTTTGTACACAGATTTATACTTTTAAAGTAAAGACATATTGCAGATAGACAGATGTGGTGTGGAAGAGAAGTGACAAATATGTACCGGAAGACTACGGAAAATATGCCGCGGAATAGAAGGGAGAAACATATAGCGGAAGAGTTGGGGAAAATATGACGTGGATGAAAAGCGAGAAATGAGCTGATGACGAGTGAGATAAAAAATTTAAGAAGAAACGAAAGTGCAGGGTTAAGGAGGGAAGGTTCAGGCTTAAAGAATGAGACATAGTGCAACGTTAAGAACGAGACATAGTGCAACGTTAAGAACGAGACATAGTGCAACGTTAAGAACGAGACATAGTGCAACGTTAAGAACGAGACATAGTGCAACGTTAAGAACGAGACATAGTGCAACGTTAAGAACGAGACATAGTGCAACGTTAAGAACGAGACATAGTGCAACGTTAAGAACGAGACATAGTGCAACGTTAAGAACGAGACATAGTGCAACGTTAAGAACGAGACATAGTGCAACGTTAAGAACAGACGTGCAACGTTAAGAACGAGACATAGTGCAACGTTAAGAACGAGACATAGTGCAACGTTAAGAACGAGACATAGTGCAACGTTAAGAACGAGACATAGTGCAACGTTAAGAACGAGACATAGTGCAACGTTAAGAACGAGACATAGTGCAACGTTAAGAACGAGACATAGTGCAACGTTAAGAACGAGACATAGTGCAACGTTAAGAACGAGACATAGTGCAACGTTAAGAACGAGACATAGTGCAACGTTAAGAACGAGACATAGTGCAACGTTAAGAACGAGACATAGTGCAACGTTAAGAACGAGACATAGTGCAACGTTAAGAACGAGACATAGTGCAACGTTAAGAACGAGACATAGTGCAACGTTAAGAACGAGACATAGTGCAACGTTAAGAACGAGACATAGTGCAACGTTAAGAACAGACATAGTGCAACGTTAAGAACGAGACATAGTGCAACGTTAAGAACGAGACATAGTGCAACGTTAAGAACGAGACATAGTGCAACGTTAAGAACGAGACATAGTGCAACGTTAAGAACGAGACATAGTGCAACGTTAAGAACGAGACATAGTGCAACGTTAAGAACGAGACATAGTGCAACGTTAAGAACGAGACATAGTGCAACGTTAAGAACGAGACATAGTGCAACGTTAAGAACGAGACATAGTGCAACGTTAAGAACGAGACATAGTGCAACGTTAAGAACGAGACATAGTGCAACGTTAAGAACGAGACATAGTGCAACGTTAAGAACGAGACATAGTGCAACGTTAAGAACGAGACATAGTGCAACGTTAAGAACGAGACATAGTGCAACGTTAAGAACGAGACATAGTGCAACGTTAAGAACGAGACATAGTGCAACGTTAAGAACGAGACATAGTGCAACGTTAAGAACGAGACATAGTGCAACGTTAAGAACGAGACATAGTGCAACGTTAAGAACGAGACATAGTGCAACGTTAAGAACGAGACATAGTGCAACGTTAAGAACGAGACATAGTGCAACGTTAAGAACGAGACATAGTGCAACGTTAAGAACGAGACATAGTGCAACGTTAAGAACGAGACATAGTGCAACGTTAAGAACGAGACATAGTGCAACGTTAAGAACGAGACATAGTGCAACGTTAAGAACGAGACATAGTGCAACGTTAAGAACGAGACATAGTGCAACGTTAAGAACGAGACATAGTGCAACGTTAAGAACGAGACATAGTGCAACGTTAAGAACGAGACATAGTGCAACGTTAAGAACGAGACATAGTGCAACGTTAAGAACGAGACATAGTGCAACGTTAAGAACGAGACATAGTGCAACGTTAAGAACGAGACATAGTGCAACGTTAAGAACGAGACATAGTGCAACGTTAAGAACGAGACATAGTGCAACGTTAAGAACGAGACATAGTGCAACGTTAAGAACGAGACATAGTGCAACGTTAAGAACGAGACATAGTGCAACGTTAAGAACGAGACATAGTGCAACGTTAAGAACGAGACATAACGTTAAGAACGAGACATAGTGCAACGTTAAGAACGAGACATAGTGCAACGTTAAGAACGAACATAGTGCAACGTTAAGACGAGACATAGTGCAACGTTAAGAACGAGACATAGTGCAACGTTAAGAACGAGACATAGTGCAACGTTAAGAACGAGACATAGTGCAACGTTAAGAACGAGACATAGTGCAACGTTAAGAACGAGACATAGTGCAACGTTAAGAACGAGACATAGTGCAACGTTAAGAACGAGACATAGTGCAACGTTAAGAACGAGACATAGTGCAACGTTAAGAACGAGACATAGTGCAACGTTAAGAACGAGACATAGTGCAACGTTAAGAACGAGACATAGTGCAACGTTAAGAACGAACGTTAAGAATGAGATAGTGCAACGTTAAGAACGAGACATAGTGCAACGTTAAGAACGAGACATAGTGCAACGTTAAGAACGAGACAAGAACGAGACATAGTGCAACGTTAAGAACGAGACATAGTGCAACGTTAAGAACGAGACATAGTGCAACGTTAAGAACGAGACATAGTGCAACGTTAAGAACGAGACATAGTGCAACGTTAAGAACGAGACATAGTGCAACGTTAAGAACGAGACATAGTGCAACGTTAAGAACGAGACATAGTGCAACGTTAAGAACGACGTTAAGAACGACATAGTGCAACGTTAAGAACGAGACATAGTGCAACGTTAAGAACGAGACATAGTGCAACGTTAAGAACGAGACATAGTGCAACGTTAAGAACGAGACATAGTGCAACGTTAAGAACGAGACGAAGTGCAACGTTAAGAACGAGACGAAGTGCTGAGTTGAAGGAGGAGAGGAAATGCAGCGTCAAAGGAGGAGAGGAAATGCAGCGTCAAAGGAGGAGAGGAAATGCAGCGTCAAAGGAGGAGAGGAAATGCAGCGTCAAAGGAGGAGAGGAAATGCAGCGTCAAAGGAGGAGAGGAAATGCAGCGTCAAAGGAGGAGAGGAAATGCAGCGTCAAAGGAGGAGAGGAAATGCAGCGTCAAAGGAGGAGAGGAAATGCAGGTTTAAAGAAGGAGAGGATGTGATTTGATCAAATGAGGACCGAAATATTAGTGACAAATAAAGGCAGGTATGAGCAGAGAAATGAAGTGGAACGGTAAGGACATTTAAGGGGCAGAAGTGTAGAGATAAATCAGGAGCCAAAGATTAGGGACAAATAGTAACGGGATTATCGGAAGTAATAAGCAGTCTTAATATAGCTTATACTAAGTTGCGAATTATAGGTACAAATAATTATCTGACGAGTCGAAGCAGATAAGGTGAGGAAGACTTATGATCAAATAGGGAGCGGATGTGTAGCGACAAATAATTTCCGAAGAATAGGGACAAAGAAGGAGCAACTAGTATCAAATATGTAGCGGAAGCAAATAGTTAGGTTCAAATAAGTACCGGAACTGCAGGGTCAAATACGGAGGACAATGGTAGGGACAAATAAGGTGCCGAAGATTAGGGACAAATATGTACGTGAAGAGTAAGGACAAATAAGGAGCCGAACTTTAATGACAAATAAGGGGCCTAATTGTAAATACAAACATGTAGCGAAAGCGCCGGGAGAGACATGTAGCGGAAGCGCCGGGAGAGACATGTAGCGGAAGTGCAGGGGCAATATATAGTGGATGAATATGGAAAAATAAGCTGCTGAAGAGCGAGATAAAATAAATAATAAAAAACGAAAGAAAGTTAATTAGTGGCAAATATTTAACGGAAGTTTAGGGAGAAGTATGTCGCGGAAAAAGTAGGGACGAATGAGAAGCGGAAGTGTAAGGTCAAACAAGGAACGGAAGATTATGGACCAATAAATAGCAGAATTGTAGGGACAAATATGTAACAAAAGTGTAGGCACAAATAATAGCGGAAAATTATGTGGAAAAAACAGCTGGCTAATTTTGAGCTGATCTAAGGAAGCGAAAATGAATCTACAAGTAAAATTTGAATAGAAATGCAAAAGTACTAATTATTCCTATTTTCTTATCCTAGTTTAAAAGGATAATGCTTAATATTTTTTTCGATTATGCTTTTTTAATTTATATTTTGACATGTATTTTCTTTAAACTATTAAATATAATCAAGTGGGGCTGTTTGATCATTTTCCCCTCACCGTCCTGAATATTTTAAGAAACATAATTGATGTTTTTAATGAACTAATTAAGAGAATTTACTTACTGTACGAAGAAATCATTGAAAGGTCTTTTTGCACGGATCTCTAACGACAGTTCTGAAAAAAATAATTTATTTTTCGCAAAATTTCAAGAGAGAATGAGCCAGGAAACATTGAAATTTGTATTGAATATTTTTCCGGCCACATTTGGAGGTCAGGCCTCTGTCATAACCAATAGAAATAAACATGAAGCAGACCAGTTTTAATCATAATAATTTTACTATTTTAACCTTCCATATAAAACGAAAGAGGAATCATTCGATTACCTTCAATTTTCTATACAATACTGGCGTGTTCTTTTTTTATATGTGTTTGATCTGAATGGATTCATTTGATAAGATTCAGATGAAACGATTGAAAACTAAATCTTCGATCAAAATTTGCTTTCGCAAATTGCCTTTTCTCTAGAAACGAATTACTACAATAATTAATACTTAAACATATTTTATCCATATTATTGGGTTGTCCTAAAAGTTCGTAAACACCTGCGAAAAATTGAATTTTTATGCAACACAATCGAGACAAGCGATGGGTTCAGAAAGGGCAAGAGACACCGTCGGTTCCAAAACAAGATCGATTCTGCAAGAAAGTCATGTTGTGCGTTTGGTGGAACTTTGAAGGAATCGTGCATTTTGAGTTGGTTCCGAATGGTCATGCCATCAGTGCCGAACTTTACTGTCAGCAACTGGAGCGGGTCTACGAAAAGTTGAAGCAAAAGTACCCGACTCTGATCAACCGAAAGCGCGCTCTGATGCAGCAGGACAATGCCAAGCCACACACCGCCAGGAAGACCAAAGACAAGTTTGAAGAGCTGGACGGCGTTGGGATTCTGCCACATCCAGCCTACAGTTCTGACTGTGCTCCATTAGATTACGGCCTTTTCCGCTCAATGCAACACTTTCTGAAGGGCCGCCGATTCGACTCGTTTGATGAAGTCGAGGAAGCGTGTCAAGAATTCTTTGATTCGAAGCCGGCTGAATGGTACTTTCACCAGATACGAAAGCTTGCAGATCGATGGCAGAAAGTCTTGGAAAATGATGGTCTTTATTTTGAGGAATAATTTTTGTTGTTTTTGTTATTACTTGGCGAGTAAAATTTCAATTTTTTGCAAGTGTTTACGAACTTTTGGGACAACCTAATACTATCGAATAAAGCCTCTAAATTTTCGTGATTAACTGATTTGTTTTTTTTTCAGGTTGATCAAAATGTGGTATTGTTTTTTCGAGTGAATATTGCAGTGACAATTGTTTTGAGAATAACACAGATTTTTCCAGGACACATTATTTAACCCATAGCTTTCTGGGGATGGATGTATTTATATTTTTTTTAGAAGTGCATTTGCTTGCTAGTGAATGCAACGAACCCGACTTGAATTCGATCTCGCCTCTTCGATTTCTTGTTCCACGTATCTATGAATTACACCAGCCGCACATTCACATGTTTTTAAAGAAATTTTCTACATTTCAATAGCGAAAAGAAAGCAATAAACAAAATGCTCATACCAGGCATTAAAACGGATTCTGAATGACAAAATTACAAATAATTTCAAATTAAAATGAAAATGTTTATTTTATTTAAAACACACATTTCTCCTATTTATGTTGTGCAGAAATAATGCTTGCCTATAAAATGCCACAAAAACTGAAAAATATGCACTTGAATCCCATTCTCTCTTAATTTACCTTTTCTTAACTTTCGTTGTGATATTTATTGACTTACGCAGAGAGATCAATTGATAATGAATTCATAAAGTAATCTGCACCTCTTCCTTAAAAAATAGGTATATATTTTTACATTGTTTTTAATCTAGAGAGCCTATTCGAAAGTAATATGAAAGAAAAAAAATAAGAGGTGTGCAACTAAAAATGTCGAAATATTTCGATATTATTCTGATAGTTTCATAGTATAAAAAATAGTAGATGAAAGCGTCAATGAAAACGACTGAATCTAATTCATATTTAACCGTCTTAAAAGGCGTAAAATAATTTTCTCAAAGTACGGCCTGCACAGCGATAAAATTTAAGCGGTACATAACTCATGCGATTATTGGCTTATACTGTAATATCAAACACGACATTGCCAAAAAGACATAAAACAGTTGTAATATAAAACAAACTAAACATTTATACAGGATGGACCCTATTAGGTTTAGATTTGTTTCACGTTTCCACAACTCAGAACCAGAACTTTTCTTATCTCTCGCCGGACAGATTAAAAATATCTCGAAATCAATCCACCCTAGAAATAAAGGAAGCCAGTTCGTGCTATAAGTTCAATGAATATTTCGATAGCGCCTAGCATATTTTAGCACAGGTGCATAATTTCTAAAAGTTTTCGTCTGCGAAACAAACACTAATATGATGAAATCTAAAAATAAAATCGTAACAGTAATCTGTGGGTGATCAAAATCCTAAGATTCAACCTACACAGATTAGTGATACTTCTACAGATGAGCGAGTCAATACGTTGGAGAATGAGACTCCAACGAAAAAACTACAACCTCCTGTTTTTATATGGGATGCAGTGACACGCTACCATTCACGATAAACCTCCCCTAACGTAGGCACGAGAGCTAACCCACGTCCTTAAAACGGACCCTCTCTTCACTAAGTTAATCTCTAGTCTAGCATTCATGGTCACTGTGTACATGTATACAAAGTAATACTACCAAACTCAGGTTTTGAACAAAGTGATCATTTTGTTCATCTGTCAGCGATAAAATGAAAGTGGCATATTATTATTGGCTTATACTGTAATATCAAACACAGCATTGCCAAAAGACATAAAACAGTTATAATATAAAACAAATTAAATTAAACATTTATACAGGGCGGACCAAATTAGGCTTAAATTTGTTTCACGTTTCCAGCGCTAACTTGGTCGAACTCTTCTTTCAGCAAAATGGAGCACACTTCTCTATTATGCTTTAGCAGTAAGGGACTATATTAGCATGATGAAAAAGACGCCAAACTTTTATCGTCTAAATGTTTATGTTATTATTAAGAGGAAAGATCAAAGTATTTTGGGGATACTTTTATTTTTTACATTTTTTAATCGTTCCTAGTACGTCCGAAATTTTCGTTAAAAATCTTTTTTTTGAGTCAGCAAAATTGACAGATGGCAACCATTTTTTTCCATTTTATAAAAAAATGAAAATCTTACTTTGAAATTCTTTTCAAAACTTATTTTAATAAAATTCAGAAATTATAATGTTTATTTGAAATATTTTGAACCAAGCTTAATTTAGCTTCTGTGCCGAAAAGATGTAATTTGAAAATAAAACAAAGCAGGTCATAAACTTTCGCGTCACTTGACAGGTGATGAATGACATATTGACGGATTCCGTGAGGATAATTTGTACTACGGAAGGAGAAAAGTAAAATAATTTACATTTAAGTGAACAAATTTTTTACCTCGTTATTTTAAAGGAAAACTTTCAGCGCTCTAATTTTTTTTTGTACTTAGCTTTCACCTTTACGTTTACGATGCTTTATGGAAAATATATTATAAAGAAATTAAAACAAGTCTGTTAAGAGTGAGATTAAATTTCATATTTCATAAGAAAGGTATCTAATTAATTTATTTAATTTAACCTTTCTTATGAAATTTTATCAGAAAATACTACAATTTTATGTACATTTATTACATTTTACTGTGTTATTTGTATTTCCATTCATTTTATTATTAATTTTGATATTTCATTTATGGAAAAATGTCATAACTGAGATTAATATGAAAACAAGATCATATAAATTTCATTAGATGATACTGATACTTGTAGGTACCCTTCTCAGTTGAAATTGAAAAATCAAATTAACTTCTCCACACGTGTTTCGCAAAAGTAAAGGCCTTAACAGCGGAGAACAATGCTTAACTCAAATAACGCAACTTAATTATATTCTGGCTGGTCTTCCGTACTTTATAATTACAGCACGATTATAAACACAAAATTACATTTCTTAATTACTGCGGGTCTTCTAATTAGTCAAAATGATACAATTTACAACGCGCTAAAAAAGATCTATCTCATAAAGACACGTAGGAAACCCGATGTGGCTTTTAACTAATTTTATAATATTTTAACAACTTAAATGTAAAAATCTATTATAATTAAAAAATAACAAATAATTGTATTAAAAATTCATTTTTCATCGAAAAAATTGTTTGCTTTCAGAAAATATTGTCCGTATTCATAGAAGCAAATAAAAGCATTTGAAATTAAATAATATATTTGTTTTATTGAGTTTTGTATGTTACAATTCAGAGCTGATTTTCAGGTAGAGGGGGTCCAATTAAAAACACCCCCCCAAAAAAAAACATGATTTGCATTCTTCAAAGGCTTATGCTTTTAACTATTGTAATCACTAAACCCGATGCGATCGAATTTCTAGCGTTTTCATAAAATTAGTTATGGTGGGGGGTAATAAATATGAAAAAATATTTCTGCCATGACTTTAATAAAAAAAAAAAAAAACATATTTATAATAATTTCGATCATCTGTGAAGAGTTCCTGAAAGTTTCATTAACATACGACAATTATTTTTGCAAGATTTTCCAAATTAATGTGTGTCATACCAAAAAAAAAAAAAAAAAAAAAAACCTGTTAAAAATTGTCTATATTATTTTACTAGTTCCGGTGATACAAAGAGAAACAAGGATTTTTTAACCAAAATTTTGAATGTTCTAAAAAGAAAATATTTCAAAAAATATTTAAAAAAAAAAAAAAAAAAAAAAAAACAAACTTTGGCCTTTCCTCTTAATAATAACATAAGCATTTACACGATAAAATTTTGTTTTTGGCAAGGTTGGCGTCTTTTTTTTAGCTATTTCATGGAGGTACCTATTTTAACTATTGTAATAACTAAAACTGACGCGATTGAATTTCTAGCGTTCTCATAAAATTAGTTAGGGGGGGTGCTAGAAATATAAAAAAAATATTTCTGCTATGACTTTAATAAAAAAAAAAATATTTATAATAATTTCGATCATCTGTGAATAGTTTCTGAAAGTTTCATTAACATCCGACAATTATTTATATTTTTGCAAGATTTTCCAAATTAATGTGTGTCACACACACACACACACACACACAAAAAAAAAAAAACGTGCTAAAAATTGTACATGTTATTTTACTAGTTCCGGTGATACAATGAGAAACAAGGTTTTTTTTCATCAAAATTTAGAATGTTCTAAAAAGAAGGAACAATTTAAAAAAATAATTAAAATAAACTTTGATCCTTCCTCTTAATAATAATATAAACATTTATACGATAACATTTTGTTTTCGTCAAATTTGGCGTATTTTTCATCATGCTATGCTCTTTTTTTTAGCGATCTCATGGAGGTACCTAAAAAGTAACGAAACCTTTCTACAGCGTTGGTTCGGAAGAAGGGGGCAGCATCGAATGGCCACCAAGTTCACCTGAACTAACACCTATGGATCTTTTGGGGGGTGTTTATGAGAGAAATCTCCACCTAGTGGACGAATTAAAAGAGTACATCTCAGAAATATCCATTAAAATTGATAGAGATCGGAATTTGTGTCGCACTGTGTGTCATAGTGTTCTGGAAAAGTTCGAGGAATGTTGCAATTATTTACATTATTGTTATCCTCATCTTGATTGCCATATTCATAACGTTTCGACCGTTTTACGCTCCAGCCTTCTTCAGGTGTTTGGAATTTCGAACCGAAGCCTTTATTTCGTCCATCGTGGTAGATTGTTCTAGTTCCACACCTCTTCACAACTCTTTGGGTCTTGTCACTGGATTTAAGCAACGTCTTTATCCACTGGGCCATGTGTCCTCGAGGACATCTGTGTATGAATTTCTGGGACTTATTAACCTAAGGTCTCAGCAACCATTTTTGCCAATACTCATATTGCAATTTTTTTTTTTTGTTATTATTATTTCAGAGTTTATATTGAATTTTTTGTTATTCATTACTTTTCTCTAGCACTCCTTATTATTGGTTCCGATATTGTATTCATTTCTATGTCACCTGAAGAAGGCCGAAGGGTACAACGGCCGAAACGTTGTGAATATGGCAATCAAGAGGAGGATAACAGTCCGAATAATGTAAGTAATACAAGTAATTTTAATACCTCATCTCAGAGATATAGACAGAATGTTGCAATGTTGAAGGAGGACATTTGGGGCACTTAAGAGATTTAAACTATGAGAAAAATTTTAAGTAAAGTCTTAAACAAATGTACATAACAAATAAAGATAAATGTAAAAAATATTTAAAAAATGTAAAGTGCATACCTACTTTTGGCGAACCCTGTATAAAAAATAAAATTTCCATAAGAAAATATTACTTTCTACTTTATCTTTCAAGCGGAATTTTCAAAAGGAATTAAAATTAAGCAGTTAGTTGATTTTTATTTTTATTATTTACACGCGGACCATTACCACAATGTTTCGGTCGTTATGCACCCCCCCTCACTTAGCCTCTATCAGGTGCATGTCGATTCTAGTAAGCATCTTGGAATTTCGAATAGAATTCTTTATTTAATTTACATGGTTTGGCTGTTCTCTTTTTAGAGACCATTTCTATGGATGTTCTCATTTAGAGAGCAGAGCAATAACTGAATGGTACTAAATGAGAACATCTAGTACCATTCAGTTATTGCTCTGCTCGTTTTCACTGACTCCAAGTATACACTGCCTGGTCTAGGGATTGAACTCATAACTACAATGCCAGTAAATTCACGAAACGACGCTTTAATATACTAGGCTATTATTCCGTAACATATTTTGATATTTAACTTTTAAAATATTTTGTTCAGTTTTAAAAACAAAATTTCAAATTATGGTTAAAAATATTTTGTTGCCTGTAAAAAAATATTCTGCATCGTAGGCTTAAATCTAGAAAATCGAGTAAGATAGCTTTTACTTTATGTTTACATAATTCCTGATATATCTTTTTAAAAATGAATTGTGGTTCTACAGAAGGATGCCGAGGATACCGTGGACCGAATGTGTGAGCAATGATGAAAGTTTAGAGAAAATGGAAACAAAAAGGAAAATTATATTTAACATCACGAACAGATAGTAGAAATTTTTAGAACTCATAATGAGGAAAGAAGGCTTTGAAAATCTGACACTCATAGGGCAATTTGAAGACAGAGGAAAACAACGCAGAACCTTCTTAATGGGTTTGAGTAAATGTATAGCGGAATAGGAGAGATAAAAGACAAAATTTATTAAGGACTACGAAAGACAAGAAATTGTGGAGAGCCATGAACACCTACGTCTTGTAGGGACACGGAATATAGACGAAGATATATCAAGATTTAACTCATTGCATTAAAATAGTTTTGTAATTGTCTATCTTTTTTTCTTTTTCTTTTTTTTAAATCATCTTAAGCACATTTAAATTTTTTTTTAGACAACTGTGTCTATATTTTTTTTTAGACAACTATAGGCAGAAATGGTAGTCGATTAAAAGACATAAAATTCACTTACCAGTAAAATATTCTCCGGAAGGGTTTAAGTAAACGAAAAAAAAAAAAAAAAAAATTAGCGAGAGACTCGTTAAAATAGAAATATCATGGCGTCTGGGGAGAAAAATAGTACAACAGCGTAGGAATATGATAGTGTAAAGAATCACGTGACTTTACACGAAGCAAAAAGATATTCAGAAAATTTGGCTTGAAAATCAAATAAATTCCAACAAAAACGTTAAATTACGTTTCTTCTTAAAAAAAAAAGAAAAGAAAAAAGAAAGGAAAGAAAACGGTAATAATGAAAGAAGCGAGCTAATGTCAAGACAAATATTTAATTGCAACTGATGTTTTCACGCCAAAGTTAAACGAATAACTGTTTCTGTGTACAGTTTATTTTAAATGTGAATAGGTAGTAAGCTCGCCACAATTCGTTATTTTGATTAAGACAGTGATGTTGAATAGGAAAAGTAAAATTAAATAAATAAATAAGAAAAAATCTAGCAAGTATATAATTATTCCTAACCGATAGGTAAAATGTCGTCTTGTCAATTCTCCAAGAAAAGTGTGTTAAAGCAATTCCGTGACAAGTTTCGAATCATTAAAATAACAGCTCTTGAAATGAAGAGGCTTTAAGAAGATCTGGAGAATAATTAAAGGGATGAAATGTATAAAAGAAATGTTTTCATTGAACAAAGCTTAATATTTCTACTCAAGGAGGTAAGCTGGAATTTAATGAATTTCAAATTGGAGACGACATCTGACGCGTAATTTCTGTGAATCATTGGCAGAGAAAAGACAACGTGAATTTATTACAAACTGCCATCAACGACGTATCAATAACATCTCTTTAAGAACGACAATTCGAGACAGACCGAAGCTTTCATACGGATGTCATGCCTGGCATCAAACTCGTTCAGAACGAGCTAAACTGTCATCTGTATCCAACCGCCCAAACGATTTCTCAGATGGATGATTAAAGGCGACTTCGAGAAAATGAAGCACCTAGGTCTTAACGAGAAGTGTTCTTCTTCGAATGCCGTGGACCAAATAACAGAAACCACATTACAAGCCCAAAATTAAAATACAACAATTTGGGTTCTTTGTTCAGTTAGAATTCTTTTCATCCGTAATTTTCTTATGTTAATCTATGAAAAGAAATAAATAAAAATCATAGCAAATTTGACATTTTACATCCGTAAGTGAATTTTGGCAAACTCTGTATATCTGTGAAACACTAATAGCTTAACAAAATTGAATTGGTTGATAAAATAGTCAAACTAAAGAGATGCTGAGAATACCATGGAGAGAACATGTGAACAATGACGAAGTTTTACAGAAAATGGGAGCAAAATGGAATTTATACTTAACATTAGAAAGTGACAGTTGATATGTCTAGGGCGCATAGTAAGGAAAGTGGGTTTAGAAAAGTTGACACTCACAGGACAGATTGAGGCAAGAGAGACAGAGGAAAACAGTGAGTAGCCTACCTAACGAGCTTGTGTTAATGGTGGACAGAACAGGGATTAAGAGAGATACCAAAAAGACAGAACTTACAAAGGACAGGAAATTGTGGAGAGCCATATTCGCCCACACCTTGAAAAGATACAGCAATAATAATAATAATAATAATAATAATAATAATAATAATATCATCTAGCGTTGTAGCAAAGCAATTTTGTTAGCTGGAAATCCAAAGCCTCTATAATTAATAGACTGAAGTGAAAATGTTCATAAATTTCAGTTAAGAAATCACCGGATAACTTTGTTAATCTACGGATTTATTAATTCTGATTCGTATATACATTGACGGCAAATAAAGTTTCATTACCCTGAAGGACGATCCTAATGTTGCCCCGATTACAGTATGAATATACTAGAGGTTAGTATATATTCGGATAAAATGTTGAGAATCTTCCGCGATCTTCTAGCAGAGTAACTCTAATATCAGTGCACCGTCTCTGTCTGAGCTTTAGACAGTGAAACATACTGCGATAAGAGGAAATGCCCAGTACAAGCAACTATTAGGCAACGGGAATACACACGTTTCAGAGAGATCGGATTATTTAAGAAAAATAGCTGCACATATTGGACGTAACGTGTCGATGGTGATTTAATATTGGTAACAGTTTTCAAGTGAACATGCCTACATTTGTAGACCAGGTTCTGGACGGCCATGGCATTTTGTAAGAGCATTAGTCGCAGTTCACAGTGTGTTCGCAGCACAGATCAGTGTAATTGTGTACCCCACCCCGAGCATCATCAAGTCAATACGCATATGAGTCAGTTGAGGTCTTGTTAAATTGAAAAAGCCGGTCGCAAAACTGGATACGGAACATTTGCTTTTGACCGATGGTTATCAGTAAGTGAAGTCAACGTCAAAGTACAGAGCAAGAGGCTCAGACTGAGAGAAAGTCACAGAATGAACGAAGCGCGCCTTGAGGACGGACAGGGACAACGGACACTGAACTGTAGACCCCCTCACTTACACATTTTTACTTCACTCACATATGAAGTAAGTTATAACCCAAGAATAAAATCTGGTTTACTGCTAGAAACTGTTTGGTTCTTCACTAGTGTGTAACGATCTGGCCGAAGAGTAAGTTTTAAGACACAAGCGTTTGACTAGAAGAAACTGCATCTGTGTATAAATTTCTGGGTATTATAAACCTAATGTCTTCAGCAAAATTTTTTACCAGTGCTCATATTGCCATTTTTGCTGTTATCAATTCATATTTTTACCAGAGCTCATATTGCAATTTTTTTTTGTTGTTATCGCTTTTCTCTGGCAAAATCACTTTCATTATTTCTTAGTTCTAATAATTTTTACTGATATGTTGCATTAAATTCTGCAATAGTAAAAAAAGATATATATCATGTCTTCATGTAGCTTCGTGTTCATAATATCACTAAATTGTTTTAAGTTTGTCATAGCCTGTCGGAATTCCCACTCTTCAAAGAAAACGAAAGTGCTCTTCTTGACAAACACTGAGTAATTGACACGAATTGATTTAATTTTAGGTTCACTCCGCGACAAATAGCTATTCTGAGGTAAAAAAAAAAAAAATTAGTTATAAAAATATTTTTAACCAATCAGAAAAGATCAATGCAGTTTCAATCAACAGTTTGTTTCTGAGCCACCCAAAAACTATATAAACCGCCATCAATTCGACTCCGGCGTAAAATATTCATCCGAGCGACCACGGTCATTAGCCAATTTTGCTAGGGTATTCACCATATACAACGACCCACTGAAACCCGATGCCGACGACCGAAGACAGGAAATAGGAAATACAGGAGAGGTTACTACTTTACTCCTACGTAGCGATAAAACATATATGTGTATTTTTTTCCCTCACGTAATCTATTTCTTCAATTACGACGCAATACCAATTCCTACGTATGCAGTAGAATCCCGACACCGATTCTCTAATTACTTTTGTATATCGCCCCGTACGAAAAGCTAAATGAATTCTCCTTTTCACTTTAACAAGAGATCATCTCATTGTTGTATGTTATCTCTCAACCCTTTTCTGTTAGAATGAATTATGGTATCCGAGATAACAAACTAAAAGAAAGCTCTTTTTATATTCCTTCGTACTGTAACTTCTGACACAAGTTCATTGTGGTGAAGATTTTTCTAATTTTGCATCATTTTAATTGATAACAATTCTAGAAGCTGAAGTAATTCTCCACTTTTTCAATGGAGGAGGCGATAAGAGTTTTACAACTGGTAAAATATTACGTTGGATCCTTGATTCTGTAAATTGAATTTATTAAATCTTTTGAAAAATAGTTAAAGAATATGAGAAAAACTACTATTAAGAAGAGAGAACAATAAAAGAACAAGAATTAAAAATACAGAAAATAACGATTGATATTGCATTTAAATCTCCCCTAAGCAAGGTATTAAAGCCACTAAGACGCAAAGGCATAAACTACAAGAAGACAGAATGCAGGGTCATCAGTAGAAGGATGAGACTGAAATGCGATTTGCAGGTTGGAGACACTAAAATCAAGCAGACGCAGAAGTTTAAATATCTGAGAAGCGTCTTGACAGAGGACGGTAAGTGCGACACTGAGATCCGGACGTATTCGGATGGCCAAGGACACATTCTAAAAGCTGGACAGAGTATTGCGAGACAGGAGGATTTCTTTGGTAACAAGGAAAAGAATACTGAGATGGTACGTGACATCTGTCCTACTTTACGGCAACGAATGTTGGACGATTTCCTCAAAGATGAAGAAGAGACTCAAGGCGACAGAGATGGGGTTCTACAGAAGGATGCTAAGGATATCATGGACCGAGCATGTGAGCAACGATGAGGTCTTAGATAAGTTACAAACAAGGATAAGGCTTATACCTAACATCAGAAAGAGGCAGCTGAAATTTCTGAGACACATAATGAGTAAGGAGGGCCTGGAGAATCTGATACCCACAGGTCGAATAGAGGGAAAGAGAGACAAAGGAAAGCAGCGCGTGACATACCTGGTGAGCTTGAGCAAGTGGATGACAGAACGTGGTCAGGGGGAGGAAACAGAAGAAAGGAACTCGTGGAGAGCTGCAAGTGACAGAAAGAGGTGGAGAGCCATGATCGCCTACGTCCTGAAAGGACATGACACATAAAAAGAAAATGATATGCTTGATGCTTATATCGCTAATTCGGAACTCGGATTTTGTATTTATTTTTTTTTTTTGTGGATGACGATGCTTTCTGTGTTGTTATGGTTCGGGCTATGAAAATAAAAACGACTGATTCGTACAAGGAACAGAAGAAATGGCTTTAACAGAAGATTGACATCACTTAATTTCAGTGCGTGTGACAAAAATCTCAGCAGTACTCTATGGTGTCGGTTCGTTAAATTCTATAACGAAATCTCGAGGAACCGTCTTTATTGTCTGAGTGAAGTGAGGAGTTGGGGTGGGGGTGGGGGTCTGATTTGATAGCAGAAACGGCATGCGTTCAACCAATCACAGCTTCTTCTTAACTCATGAATGAGATCAAAACAGCGTTGAAAAAAAAAAAAAGAAAGGTGGGTGGCGGGTCATGTTCTGTGCAGCTAAACGTTCTGTATCGGAGCAAATAATTGTGCCTCTTGAAAATTCATTTTCGTGTTTCTACAGCATTAACCGGTAGGCATTGTTCTCAACCCGATACAACGAACATTTCCCCAGACGTTGTGGGTTCTTTGCAGAGACAAAGGAGATACGAAAATTACCGTCTACAACATTAATAAATTTATTCGTAGAACAGCGGCTTGTAGATTATTCTTTTTTTGCTTTTCTTTTGAGGAGGGGATATCAATGTCCGTGTTATAGTGGAACACACCTATTTTATAGTTAATAGACTCTCCCACCTATAATAAGTAGTAGTAGTAGTAGTAATAGTCGCGAAGTCGCTCAGTGAGTTGGTCGGTCAGTCGATGTCGGACGACCGTTAGTCGAATACTAAAGTATCAGCCACCACGACTAGATTTCTCTGTGTCATTACCTATCATATCAAGTTCCTAACGTTTTGTACGTCGAACCTATTTTAGGACCGACTTAGTACAAATACAAACCTCCACTGTGAAACTGCTCTACAACAGGCCGTCACCTGATGCGCACGTTTTATCTGAATTTGGATCTGAAAGTTTCAGTGCATATTATTCAAACTATGTAATTGGATTTTGGCACTGAATTAACTGTATTATCAATGAAGGAGATTATGTTTAAAATTTGGAATGTAAAATAAATGTATCTGTCTATATTTCTGTGGATGACAATATATATATATATATATATATATATGTGTGTGTGTGTGTGTGTGTATGTGTGTGTGTGTATGTGTGTGTGCGTGTTAGGAATAAAGAACAAATAGGAAGCGTATATCAATCTAAAGGAGGCATGGTGGAGTAATGTATAGCGGCTGGGTGTGAGGAACCGGAGAGCCGAGTTCGTATTCCAGTCAAATCCATTACATTCACTTACGTGCTAATACTCTTGGGAAAGGTATGAAATCCTCTTCTTCTCTAAGCTATGGGTAAATAGCAGGACAAACCATGTTCTATAGCCTTGGATGGCAACTGGTCTTCCGCAGAAACAAATGGCAACCTACTGCGGAAAAAAAATCTGCCTCGTCAGTCATGTATCGAAAGATACATGATCGCCAAAGTGTGTATCACGCATGGCACATAACTAACTGATATCAATCTAACATGTTTCACTTTTATTAAAGCTTTGTCAGAGATTGAGAGAAAACAGACGAAAAGGCAGAAAGACTGGTATTTTCAATTATGGTTGGGTCAATTCTCATTGGTCAGACAAATGTCACGTGCGTCGAAAACGTGGATAATTCTATGTGTATGTAGGTTTGTGAATATTCTTGTATGTATAAGTCAGTATCGGATGGTAATGTGTATGCGATAAGGCGCTTCGTAGTGCTTACAATATAAATCTTGGCATACCATCCACCTCAACATTGTTGCGCGACTGCGCCCCGGTAACCGTTTCTCTTGTCCATTTTGTCGTGCAGCGGGCTCCAGTTGACTTGACTCAGATCTCCTCTCCAATCCGTATAGATTCAGGCCCGTCAGGGTGTGTTAACATGATCTAACTTTAGGATGTCTCCATTGGTATGTGTAAATTGCTCTGTGCGGCACAGTGTCTTCACTTTGGCCAGATTTAGGTGACATATTAGACCAAAATACCGGTTCGGCAGGCGATATCCTTCCATATCATCAAGGCGCTTATAACAGATATGTACACCGAAATACCTTGTAGATGTTGTATTTGTCATATTGTCTGGTCTTTTGTAGACTAACTTCCTTTTTCTACCCCACTCCAGTCTTTCGGAAACTGCATATTTATATTTTCTCAAATCTCGAGGTCGCCATGATTTTGCTTCAATTTATCAGCGTAAAAACAATATGGCTTCCCCACGAGATTCTTTTTACGTATGGACGTCCATGAGGTAAGATTTTTGCTGTTTTTTTTTTCAAACTACATCCACAAGGCAGGATGTGGCACAAGGCCGGTTTTTATGTGGGGTGATTCCGAAAAAAAACCTGTTTACCTCCCCGTAGGTATAGCCTCGTCTGTGTTTCGCTTTGCCCGAAGTCAACGAGTTCGACAACCTGTCTGTGAACTGCCTCACTTCAAATGGTTTCTTTCTTACCTCTAACATAGAGCGCTTTATTAATAGTCATGGGCTGGTTCATATAGTCACTGGGGTGTACTATTTACACCACAACATCCACTCTTTTGAGCTTAATTCTTTTTAAAAAATATTTTCTTTTTCATTCGTTTTAGTATCTCCCCCTCCCCTTTCTGGAGAGTTTGCCAACATACTTGAGTTTGTAGAGTTTCTCAGATTCAATTCCAGTTTTTCGGTACGTTTTCTTTTTTGGGAATTTGTCCATGTAGGTTCCAAGACTTGTGGTACTGGCACAACATATAGCATTTTTATTGGTTTTTCCAATGTTTCAGGTCTTTCATCGCTGAACTTTTTTTAAGCTGATTATGTTGTCTTTTATGTCCAAACTAGCAGCATGGCCCGGCGTTGCCCGTGCTTGATTCAAAAATCGTACGACTCATACAGTAATCGTTATCACTTGACTTAAAATATTTTTGCCCTTCCTTGCCTTTAAAGGAGTGCCCTTTGCCGTGCTGATGTTGCTACATGCTTGCCTATCTCACACTGCGAATTTTTTCTAAGCTCTATACTAAACATTAAATCTGTTACGAAAAAGAACTAAACAAAATGAACACAAAACGATCAGCTTTAAAAAAGGACTCGTAACTAGAAAAACCGAATGAAAAAAAGAATGTTAACAACAAATACTTTTTCACACCCAACCCCGGTCTGCGGAATCAGAATCAACGTTGAGTTTAAGCAAGCGAAAGCAATTGGAGTAAAGTGCCATGCAGATTTAAATTTTTCCCACTTGTGACGAATGCAGCTATCGATTTTTTTTGCATGCTAGTTAACATTCGTGTCAGTCAGCTGTTGGCTCTCACGCTGGCCAATAGAATCTTCCTGCCTATTCGTGGCAGCCAGCTATTGGCTCTCACTATGGCCAGTAGAAAATGGCCGCAAACTACATGAAAACTGCCGTAGAAGCATGAAAAAATCGATTATTTCCACTATCGATGGGAGTTGGGAAATTCAAAGTCGGTCTTGGTCTTCCCGCTAACTTGGATCATGTGCATGTAAATGATGCAAATCCGTCGAAAATTGCGGCCGTGCATTCGTTACACACACACACACACACACACACACACACACACACACACACACACACACACACACACACACACACACACATCCTGCCTTTTATTTTAGAGATCTTTTCCTTTTTACCATGTAAATCAACTTTCTGATTCTTGCTGATATTATACCATCTTCCTATGTTTCTTTGCCATCCTTATATTCTCTAAAGACCACTTTATCGAAGATCTTGAAATATTTGATGTCGTTTTTGTTATCTGTTCGTGTTTTTCGACTTGGTAATAACTTGTAGAATACCGGTTTTAATTTTCTAGCAAACCGGCGGCATGCTTGATGGTGTATTTGGGCCAATTGTTACACTGTAAGCCTCTCGGAAAATTTTCATTTGCTTCCTTATTTGCTATCTCAAGACTTGCTTCCTTCAATGCTCCGCTTGTCCGTTCGACCTTGGGCGATACGGCGGAGTCATAATATGCTCAAATTTTCGAATTCTTTACCCGTGAATTCCGTTATCAGAGGCTATGGTATTTGTTATGCCATATCTCACAAACAGTTCATACAATAAAATTCACTGTCACTAAAGATATTGGATTTTTTCACATATAAATTTCCGGCCATTTAGTCAACTGCTACAAGATAATCTGATCCATTCATAGGACCTGTAAAATCTATATGCAGTCTTGACCGTGGCGTCACTGTCTTTGACGAAGGTTCTAACTTTGTGATACGTAGTTTTGCTGCCAGAGCACAACCTCTGCAAGCTTTCATCATTTTTTTCGATATCTTGGTCCAATATACGAAACTTCTCATCAGATGTTTCATTCGAGAATTGTCACTATGAAAATCCTACAATATTCGCTTCTGTAACACACTAAGTATTACATACCTTTACCCAAACATTACTACAACGTTACATAGTGAATAAGCTTTTAAATATGGATTTTGTTCTTTGTTACTTTATTTAGATTGCTTTTATTTTCGTAAGAAAGACGTCATTTTCCATCTTTTTTATTTCTTCCGGGGTAACTGATAACTCTCATACTACTTTGAATCAAAACGTTTTTTTTTATTTATCTCCATTTCGCTTTTTAGTGCTGCAATGACCGTGCCATCAAATGGTTCCGCATTTTTAGATATTAATCTTGATAACCATCCGCATGTTCTAATTTTTTAGACGATTGGTATTCCATCGAAAAATCATAGTTTAATAAGATGGTACTCCGGCCTTGTAGTCTATTAGCTGTATGCGTAGGTATTCCTTTCTTTGAAACATATATTGTTAATAGCCGTCTGTGATCTGTTTGTAACCTAAAATTTCTTCCATGAATAAATTTATGAAATTTCTTCACAGCAAATATAATTGCTAGAGCCTCTTTTTCTATTTGGCTGTAATTTTTCTCTACTGGTAGAAGCGAGCGTGAAGCATGAACGAAGGCTTTCATTTTACCGCCAGCGTATTTGTGTAAAATCACCGCTCCAGTACCGTACTTACTAGCATCTGACGCCACTACAATTTATGCTTTTGGATCGGAGTGTGCTAAAGATGAATCTGACGTATTTTTTTATTTCGTCAATCGCCTTTTGACAGTTATCATTCCAGTTCCACTTTACTCCTTTTTAAGTAGATCGTTCAGTAGAGCTCTCAAATTATGCATATTATATACATATATTTTATAGTAATTATCCATCGCTAGAAAACCTTGTAACGTAATCACGTTTGTTG
Organism: Acanthosepion pharaonis; assembly: GCA_903632075.3. Taxonomy (NCBI): domain Eukaryota; kingdom Metazoa; phylum Mollusca; class Cephalopoda; order Sepiida; family Sepiidae; genus Acanthosepion; species Acanthosepion pharaonis. The sequence continues at coordinate 1,622,096 of CAHIKZ030002013.1, read as the reverse complement.
GCGGAGGTATATTTTAATTGCACTTGCCCACGACAGATATGGTTGATGACCATTTTTATCGATAATTTGACTAAGGTATTTAATTTTTCTTCACTGAGGTTGAATCCGTACTCACTTAGTTTTCCAAAATTGTTTTCCCATGTCCAACATGCTGTTCTTTAGATACACTTTTGATTAAAATGTTGTCCAGATATGCCACTGCAATCAGCAAGCATGGTATCCATAGCTTTTTGAAAAATAGCTGGTGCCACCTTTATAGCAAAAGGAAGTCGGTTAAACTTATATAATCATCTTATGGTCGTTAATTCTGAATATTCATCCGATTTTGTAAATACGCTTAAGAGAGATACAGTTTTGGAAATATTCTTCGGCCGTTTAATCTCGAAAAAAGTTCTTCTGGACTTGGTAATAAGTAGTTATAGGATTCTAAACAACTGTTTAATCCTGTCGAGAAATCCGCGCAAATACGAATTTTATAGTCTCTTTTCTTTTTCTGCTGCAGCTTATATTGAATGGTTAATTTTTCTATGATACCAATTTTTGCAAGTCTGTCCCAGTCTTCGTTGAGTTTTTCCAGTGCTGTGAATGGTACACTCCGTTTTGGCTTAGATCAAGGGTCGGCAACTCATTCGACCCCGCGGGCCGGATTGTGTTATAATGACGGGTCGCGGGCCGGACGAAGGACATTAATGAAAAATTAAGGAAAATTACATATGCAGACCCCTGTCAACCTAAATATTTAAAACCATAATGAAAATAAACATTGAGAAATCAGAAAAACAAAAGAAAATCTAAAATTAAAAAACACCTAACAAAAATTACTTTTCCTCAAGGAACGTCAAAATACTTCAAAGTGAAAAAAATCAACCGAAGTGAAATGGATGAAATTATGACGTGTAGGTTTGAAACTGTTATTGAAAATTGTTCCACAAACGAACCACACACACACACACACACACACACACACACACACACACACACACACACACACACACACACACACAAACAAACAAAAAATGAAGCATATATACCCATACATACAGTACAAATAGTTGCAAACATATACACTTACGTACGTACACATGCGGTATAATCCACACATTCATGAGGCATGTATGTATAATGCGTGTATGTTTAACTGTCTTTAGATTTCTGCTAACTCACAAGTCAGTCCCTCCCTGGCCTCTTTCACTTTATCGTTCTTTTCGCTTCTGTTATCTTTTAATGTAGCCAAGGGTCATAACAAATATGTATCCATTATTTGACATTAAACGTAGGCAACGTAACTTGGTAAAATAAGTCTCATGAAAGATAACCGGCAGATAGTCTAATTCGAAAGCCTCGTTTCTCATGTTAGAAATAGTCATTTATAATCAGGCTCGCGGTCCGGATCCGGCCCGTGGGCCGTAGGTTGTCGACCCTTGGCTTAGATACTGGCGTCGTTCACCTTGAATTTTGAACATTCGTTTTATCTGGGTTTTTTTTCTCGGTAATATGTAGTTTCAGTATTTTTCATATTCTACTGGAGTTATTTTTCCTCAACAACAATCTCGCTTTTCTCTTATCTTCCAAACCGCTGCATTCCTGACTGATTTGTTTATATCTACGAAAATACGCTGAAAAAGTCAGTCCCTCATCAGGATTGTATACAAATTCTGATACGGCGTTTTGTAAGAGAATTTTTTGTTTTTTTTTAGAATTATATCCAAGAACTCTTGTTGAGGTTTTTTTTTTATAGTAACAGAAGTAGATGGACTTTTCCTGGATACCTTGATTATGGTGGTATTTGTAAAGTTACTGAAATAATAATTGAAATATTTAACAGTGACGAAATATCAGAAGATCTAGTAGACATAATTTCACAGCGTCAGAAACAAGATATAAACGAATGTAAGCTTTCTCGAACAAACAGCTTGATGAGACATATAACAAAACTGTTTCGGTTCAAATACTGGCGTCGAGCCTTTATTTACTTGAAAATCAGCCTTGAAGTTTGAACACAGACCCAGTTTATTTGGCAGAATATCTGGAAAACATTTTTTAATTCTTCTTTAAGATTTTCACTGTGACTTTTTAAATTGGTCGCTTGTCCACTTACGTTTTTATAATAAATGTTTATCAGCAATTCCCAAAGTTCAAATGGTTCCATCCAATCAGTACTGAATAAATGCGTAGCATTTTTAATACATAAGCTTTAGATTTTACATGCTTATTACAGAATGAGTCATCCCCCCCAAAAAAAATTTCTCACCAGAAACGGAAATCGCGACCTTGGAAGACCTTTTTAAATAAATGTTTTCTAATTTCTTCTTATGTGGTTTCACTGATTATTAAAATATCACTACCAGTGTCTAGTAGCATTTTCACACCTACATTATTTATTTTCACATTCACAAATTTCTTTTGTTTTCTGTGACATTTTTCCGTCGCAATGCTGTTTTTCTTTACTTGCTTTTGCAGATGTGACTTTATATGTCCTCATTTACCACATTTGAAACATTCTGTATTTTTAAATGAACAGTTTTTCCAAGATGTAATTTACCACACCCGAAACAAGGACTCATTCTCCTTTTCTACATTTTCCTTTGCTTGTATCAATATACATTCTTTTTTCTGAATTTCTTCAACATTGTGTTTCAGACTTAGAATTGTCTGGCAATCGTCCACTATTTCTTGCGGCGTAATATTACTGTTTTGTTCAATTTTCGTTAAAATTGTGGCTCATATTTAAGTATCGTTTTTAGCTGTTAAACCGTGAACGAAAATGAACCCTTTCAACATTTCTGGAGTCATTTCCTTTCCTCTAAAATTTTCACACTCTTTGTCGACGATACCAGTAAAATTGACGAAATCTTTGTCCTCTGTTTTGGTTAGATTCATTTACCTTCAACTAGAATTAATCAGAGAGCTCTTATTAGTAAAAATTTTCCTCAGAATGTGCACCATTTCTTCAACCCAATTTCACCTTCTTTTTTCGGTCATATGAAGTTGCAGTATTTTTTATATTCAATCGGAGCTATTTTCCTCAACAACAATCTCGTTTTTCTCTCATCTTTTCAGCTGATGCATTACTGACTGAATATTTGTTCATATCTAAGAAAATACACAGAATAAGTCAGTTTCTCATCAGGATTGTATACAAATTCTGATATGGTGTTTTGAACAGCTTCTGACATAAAAATCATTACAGAATTGTTTTTTTCTTTTCTTCAGAATTATATCCAACAACTCCTGTTGCTGAGTTTGTAGTTCTAGCAGCGTGTTGATTTTGTTGTTGTTGCTGTTTCTGTTGTTGTTGTTGAATTTCAACTATCGAGGCCAAAATTTGCTCCGTATTTGCAGTAACATGTTTTTTTCCTACACGCAAAAGAAACAATTGTTTTCTTCTACACGACAAGAATTTTTTAAACCTACGTGGTTAAAAATCCCTTTTTCTTCTGTAACTTGTTGTAAGGCCCGTCTCCCATTACCTTAAAAAAGTGCTAATTGTTGACTTACTTTGGAGAAAAGAATATATTTGACGGAGAGTACCTTAGATGTAACACAAAGGGCACAAATTATAGGGTACACAGTGAGGACCAAACTCATTACTTAGTCGTAATTGTTCTAGCAAGACAATCTTGCTAAACATTACACTACATCGAAGTGTCCAATACGATAATTGTATGGCTGACTGTTTGATACTGTGTGCTGAGACGCTCGATTGGAAAAATAGTAGCAGGCTAAATAGTGAAAGTGTGATGTATTTAGCGACATTAAAGAGACGAGGCAACAGAGTATTGCTATCTGATTTCGTGCATGGAAAGAGGAGATCGGTTAACAACAGAGTCCATTTTTTACTACTAACAAGACTAACTGAAAATATTGCTTTTTAAAAGTTAATGAAGGCTCAAAGGTGGATATCGAGATATGTTTCCAGGATATAAAGGATTCCTAACCATTTGGCACCATCGCCCTACGTTCACATCCCTACTAGAAACTAATAAAAATTCAATGAATAAATTGCTCTTACCTTATCTCATTTATATCCGAATAAATGTATTTCGTTTGAAGAACTATTTGAATATTAATGAGTCTTCTCAAAACTATAGAAAATACCAAAATATTGGTTGTTTGCGGGAATGTTTGTATCTTATTTAAGAATGTTACTCAGTTATTTCCAATTAGCATCATTTTTTCGAGTAGCATATATTAAAATGTTGAAATATCTTTTTAATATTCAAAATCCTATATCTCTTACCGAAATTTTTCAATCATCCACCATTTTCTGTTTTGTTGCGAAGGCGCCTATCCAACAGTTGAAATCGCCCACTGGTGGCCGATATCACCCAAGTTGCAGTATTTGGTCCTTATTAGCGTTTTCAGAACAGAGAATACGATCTTTTTGCGGTCAGTTTTTAGTCCTTTTTAGGGGTTGCTATTTCGATCGTGTCTATTTGGAATCTGACTTACATTACACTTTGTAATGTGGCTTCTTGTTTTCAAAAGAAAAGATGGTTATTATAGGTGACAGACAATGCAAAGTGTTCACTGGGAATTTTCTCGCAAAATTGCCAGAGAATGGCGTTATAGCTCTGATACTATTGTGGAAGCAAAATCAGTCGATTCGCCTTTTTTTCTTTTACAGTGAAAACTTAATTCTTTCCGTAGACGCTAAATTTTCAGATATGAAATTATCAATCAACCAATGAATCCATTGGAATTACTTCAGTATTCAAAGGATCTTGAGAATCCAGTTTGTGTCTGTCACCTTGCTTGCAAGTGAACATTATTTCTTCTGAAGCTGCGTGTTTTTAAAAATCGATTGTTTTGTTTTGTTTTTTTCTTTTGCTTTAAGCAGGAAGCAATCTACGCTTATGTAAAAATTCGTGTTTTGGTTTCGAAAAATTCGACCACAGACTAAATAAATAAAATAAAAACCATTAATGAAATTTTTAGAAAAAAAAATGTCTTTGTCCTCCGCTTTTCTACAGAAAAGGAACTGTCGGCTGCTAATCACTTTAGGACAATTTTGCCTTTGAGAAGAACAAAGGTTAAGAATGTCGGAATAACGGATTAGAGAGAATGATGAAAGAGAATAATCGAATCGGATGATAGCTTAATAGAATTTGCGGTTGTTGCCAGGGGATGTCGACCTTCAGAGCGACAAGAAAACATTTCCAGAGGCTTACGATGCGCATGCGTACACGTGTCACTTTGTATGTGCGTGTGTTCACACTGAGACGCACATTCGTGTATAAAACCACTGAAAGAGATAAACGCATCCAAATGTATCACCTCATTACATACGCAGTAACTGATATATCCGTACATATTGTGAAAATAGTCTGAAAAGATGGAGCAAGACAAGATTATGGCGTCTTTACGTGTGTCATTTGATGATGTGTTTTACTTGCACTATGAAATAATAGGGATCGATTTTATGTTTTCCTTCAGTAAAATAGGCGCGAAACCGCCCTTCTTGTCATACAAATTTGATTGATAAATGCCTTCACCATTTTGTCTGTGTGATCAGCTGAATGATGCAATCAATGTTAAAACATAACTCACCTTAAAATGAATACACACACACACACACACGCGCGCGCGCGCGTCGGGTGTGTGCAAATATTCTCAGAGACATCTTTATTCTTTTTCTTATTCTTTGCTAGAATGGAGACAAAGTAAAGATTATGAAACCGGTTTTTATGTTTTTTTTAAATCATTTAATCCCAAGCAAGGTGATATTGCCACTAAGACGCAAAGAGCTACTGAGAATGAAAGGAAATGAGAAGAATTTAAGAGAAGGTACCGGAAACCCAATCCTAAACGGGAAACAAGGGATAAACCTCTACTCCTGTTCCAAAGACAGAGGAAGGGGTGTGAATCGGGCGGTAGACTAACCAATAGACTCCTACTTTTCAAATAAGAAACACTGGAAACTTTTTCACACTAGCCGGGGTGGGAGTGCTGAAAAATGATCAGCCCCCGTTCCGCTCCACAAATCAGCATTTTAATGACCAAACATCAGAATATTAATTTTGGCAAGTGCATCAGTCCGAAGACAATTCGTCACTCTTTCGAGCGCGTTCGCATCCACACGTGCGTCTTTGTTTGCCTGCGTCTGTGTGTGTGTTTGTGTGTAGGAGGGGGAGTGAGAAAGAATGAGAGAGGATGAGAGTGAGTGAGAGAGAGAGAGATGGGGGGAGGGATAAAGAAATTTTGTTTGTGAGTCTGTAAGAGAAAAGGAGTGAGTAAGAGAGGGTAAGACAGTGGGAGAGAGAAATTTTCTTTCTGTGTGTGTTTTTGTGTGTGTGTAAGAGAGAGAGAGAGAGATTGTGTTTTTGTGTGTGTGTGTAAGAGAGAGAGAGATTGTGTTTTTTTTGTGTGTGTAAGAGGGAGAGATTTTGCTTGTGTGTGTGCGAGAGAGAGAGAGAAAGAGAGAGAGAGACAGAGAGAGATTTTCTTTGTGCGTGTGCAAGAGAGTGAGCGGGCGAGAGTAAAATAGTGAGTGAGAGAAATTTTCTTTTTGTATGTGTGAGAGAGATTGTGTTTGTGTGTGTGTGTGAGCGATAGAGAGAGAAAGAGATTTTGTTTGTGCGTGCGCGCGAGAGAGAGATAGATAACGAGAGAGAGAGAGAGAAGGAGTGAATGAGTGAGAGATATTTTGTTTGTGAGTGTAAGAGAGAGTAAGCGAGAGAGAGTGAGAGAGTAAAGTTTTGTGTGTGTGAGAGAGATAAATTTTGTTTGTGTGTATGTGAGAAAGAGAGAGAGAGAGAGAAATTTTATTAACCTACAACAAAATTATTTTGTATAAAAGCAACAAAAAATATTTTTACCTACACATGTTCATTTGGTCACAGAATAAACGGCATAATAAATTAGGCTGTCCAAAACAAAATGTTACATTTTTTAAGAAAAATAAAAGAAATAAAATATAGCCAATATGCAGTTAATGTGGTTGAAATATTACAAATTAGTCTTTCCTACATGCAACTAAGATATTATTTATTCTTTTTTTTAAGAACTAATAAATCAATTTTCTATTAAATGAGGATTATATTTTTCACGATATTCTTCTGCAACTTTTGGAAGTCATTTTCGAAAAACCGAAGAGAAAAGAGTCTTGAGGAATTTTGAGATTTTTGGTATTTCGCAAATTTTATGGCGTCTGCCAAAATGGAATTATGTAGGAAGAATTCTTTTTAATAAAAATATTCTTAATTCCAAATGCATAAAGGTATTGTTCGTAATTTTTGGATTCCCAGGTGCATATCTATCTATCTATCTATCTATCTATCTATCTATCTATCTATCTATCTCAGTCTGTTCATATTTATTTCAGTCTGTTTATATCTATCTCAGTCTGTTGTCTGTTCCTATCTATCTATCTATCTATCTATCTATCTATCTATCTATCTATCTATCTATCTATCTCAGTCTGTTCATATTTATTTCAGTCTGTTTATATCTATCTCAGTCTGTTGTCTGTTCCTATCTATCTATCTATCTATCTATCTACCTATCTATCTCAGTCTGTTCATATCTATCTATCTCAGTCTGTTCATATGTATTTAAGTCTGTTAATATCTATCTATCTATCTATCTATCTATCTATCTATCTATCTATCTCAGTCTGTTCATATTTATTTCAGTCTGTTAATATCTATCTATCTCAGTCTGTTGTCTGTTCCTATCTATCTATCTATCTATCTATCTATGACTTTTCATGTATATCTATCTATATGTCGTATCCTGTCGGCACTCCAATATATCTTTAAAAACAACTGGAAGAAAAAGCTTAACCAGCGTTCTTGTAAGACTAGTTCAGGATATAAAGTCGCCTTAAAAGCACCCAAAACATATGTACCGCGGCCTTGAATGAAATTTTTATGTCATGTTTTTTTTTGTAGTTTCCCTATGAATTTGTGGTATTGTGGCATATGTAGTATTGAATGGTGATAGATGAGTTCTTCTTGCGAATGAGGAAATTGTAATGAATGAATGGGTTGTGAATCTGATTAATTAGACCTAGGATAGAAATGTCGACCAGAATCACTCCACTTTCCATTTGGGCTTATGACGCAATTGATTCAATTGAAACAATAAATATATATGTTCCACGGGTCAGTGACTATGCCTCTCCAACCTCTCCAGTCATCCTTGCCAAGGATATGCAATAAACTGTTCTTTTCAGGACAACACTCTTTAGCGACCGCGAAACTGTCCTTTTCAGGACAACGCTCTCTAACGACCACGAAACTATCTTATTTAAAACAACGCTCTAGAGTGACCACAACACTGTCCTTCTCAGGACAACGCTATTTCTGATCCTCTTGCCTAGTTCACACTAACATTATTTTTGTTTATGTATTTTTCTTTAACAAAAATAAAATTGGCAATATATATTTATCTTTACTCAAGTCTTTGTTTTGTTTGTTCTTGTCTTCCGTCATTCGATATATGTTTGTGGGCCAATATACCACCCGCAACAAAGTGGTGACCTACGACGCGAATGAGACAGCAGTAAGTGATTATTTGATGTAAAACGAAAAAAACACTGCATTCACTATGATTTCAAACGAAGATACAACCGAAATGTCAGTCAACACGTCAACACCCCTGCTCCAGCTACCCGCACATAATGAAGTCAACCTCAGAAATTAGTTTTTGCAGCTCGAAGCGATATTCATCTCGGCTCGCAGACGTGGTGCAAGCCCATTTGCCTCACCACTACACCTGGTTCCGAAACCCGAAATCACGGATTTTGGAGTATTCACCGATTACAGGAAACCATCTCTGATCGTTACCCACTTCCTCATATCCATGAATTTGCCTCAGGGCTACAGGGTATATGCATATTCTACAAGATCGAACTAACCAAGCCATACCACCAAATCCCTATGGCTACGGACGACATTCCTCAAAACAGCGGTTACCATATCATTTGGCCTGTATGAATTCGTAAAAATGCAATTCGACCTGAGGAACGCCACTCAGTTTATTTCAACTCCTAATTGACTAAGTGTTAGGTGTTCTTCCCTTTGCATACGCGTATAATGACGATATCCGGACAGCTAGCGATGACGTCAATAAACATAAACAGTATCTCCATGAAGTGTTACAAAGATTTGGTCTTGGATCAATTTAGAAAAAAATGTTTCTTTGACTTGCCAGGTATCAAATTCCTTGGGCACAACATTGACGGCGATGGTATCTTGCCTCTAACAGAGAAGATTAAAGCCATCCAGGACTTTTCTACACCAGCTTCAAACAACTACGAAGTTTCATCAGAATGGTCAAAGATTTCTACCAAAGGTTTGTTCTGAATTGTTCAGAAATACTTTAACCCTTAACAAATCTTCAGAAGAAGAAGAAAAACATCACTTTTGAGGTTCATGCCTTGAATGCATCTAACATGGCAAGAACCGCACTTGCTGACTTCACTAAATTGTCATTTATCGACAAGGATCCACAGACAAAAATATTACTGATTACATAAGCATTTGGCGCAAAGGGTAGGCACAATCATCGATCAAAGACTAAAATCCTACCGTAAACCAATAGCCGTTATCTTGGTTAAAGTCTCATAAGCCCAAACCAGATATAGTAACTTCTCTAAAGAATTACTGGCTATCTACTTAGCCATCGAATATTTTCGGCATCTCTTTAGGGAAGAGATATCGCTATTTATACTGACCACAAACCGCTGAGGACGGCCATAAAAACTAACTCCGGGCAAATACACGTCTCGAGAAATTAGACATTTAGATTACATCTCACAATTCTCCACAGACATACGCCACAGAAAAGGTACAGATAGCATAGCAGATACACACTCCAAAGCGGATAACAATACACTTGCTTACAGCATACTGAGTCACGATTTAATAGCCGACGAACAAAAGTCAGACAACATTACAAGAAGTTCGCACGAGCACTTACCTGCAACCCCAGCAATTCCCAATCCCCTTCAGCAACAAGTGTCTCTACTGTCATGTCACAATAAACGACCCCAGGGCATATATTCCTGCCACACACAGGAAAATGATCTTCGAACATTTACAAGTTTTGTCGCACCCCAGCAAACAAGCTACAGTCAAGCACATCAAGGAGCGCTTTGTTTGGCCCAACAGGATCATCGACATCCGTGAGAGGGCTACCACGTGCCTAGAATGCCAAAAGTGTAAAGTATATCGCCACACAAAATCACCTATTGGCCAACCACGACGCCCGCTTTACATACATACATATTGATATTGTTGGACCTTTACCAATGTGTCAGGGCTACAAGTACTTACTGAGCATCATCTATCGATTTTACCGATGTCCAACCGCCTTACCAATCAAAGACATTACAGCGAACACAGTCACCAAAGCTATTCTAAAAAATTGGAGTGCAACTTTTGGAACGCCACAAGTAATTTCGACCGACCGTGGAGCATAATTTCAATCATCCTTATTTCGGGAATTCAACAATTTACTTAGCCGTAAGCACGCCAAGTGGACGGCTTATACCCACCCCCTGTGTAAACAGTCTGGCTAAGATATCTGACACGACTAAATGGATTGAATACCTACCAAGAATCCTACTCTGTATCAGGAATAGAGTTAAGGAAGATTTAGGTTGCACACTAGCCAAACTCAGTTTTGGTGCACTCCCTATATTTACCAGGACAATACTTCTGCGGCATATTAGATACGATTTCCACTCCAACGGCTCCATTTATACAAGAACCATGCAAGAAAATCGCACGGTTGAAATGCGCACCAAAACGACACACCATAAGAGATGTTTACATACAAAAAAACAAAAACAAAAAAAAAAAATTCAAGACTACGAGTATATTTTTATGCGGAATCAGGCAGTTAAACGATCACTGATATCTGGCTATCAAGGCCACTTCAAAGTTATCAGCCGAGCTGATAAATACATAAGAGTCAAGTGTGGTAATATTACAGACACAATTTTTGGAAAAGATGTCACCAATCGCAAATATGGCTCCAGACTAACAACCACGACCAGTCACACCTCTCATGAGACAGATAAAATCCGGAAGGAAAATGACCTTTCCTAGACATCTCGAAAGGTAGATACGTTAAAAATTGATACGATCAATTATTTAGGGGAAGGACCTTGTACCCTGTCGGCACTCCCACATTTCTTTTCAAATCAACTGGATTTAACCAGCGTTTGATGGAGTCGCTCCTGCGTGCACTCTGCCCAAGGACAGAGATGCAACTGAGAGATGATAAATAATGTGTGACAAACTACTCCAGAGAGATTTATATTTACTCAAAGACCCACGAGGACAGGTTGTGACACAAGGTCGGTTTATTATGGGAAGCCCGAGCGCGTACACCCGGGCTAGGAACAAATATTGTCCGCAGCCTGCAAACTTCGGTTGAGCTGGCCTCGGGGCGAGCATTGATCCCACTCTCTAGTGAAATGAGAGTGCGCGACCTTGGGCAGTCGTACCACAGGGCCGACAATTCTCAGTGTAATTTGCTGCAGTTGAGACTCTGCAAACGGTAAATACAGAAATGCATGATTCTGAAAGATAAAGAGGTGCATAAAGGCAACAAAATGAAGTGTAAGTAGAAAATGCAGAAACGCATCAATCTGATAAAATTCAGAAATGCTCCAATCTCAAAAATAAAGACGTGCATAAAGGCGACAAAATGGACGGTATGCAGAAAATCGAGAAATGCATTAATCTCAAAGGTAAAGTTGTGCATAATGGCCGCAAAATATATCGTACACAGAAAATGCAAAAATGCATGATTCTGAAAGATAAACAGGTGCAGAAACGCGACAAAATGAACTGTAGAGGAAAAATGCAAGAAATGCTGGAATCTCAAAGATAAAGAGGTGCATAAAGGCAAGTAAATAGACTGGAAGAGGAAAATGCAGAAATGCATGAATGTCAAAGATAAACAGGTGCACAAAGGCGACAAAATAAACTGTAGGGGAAAAATGCAAGAAATCCTGGAATCTCAAAGATAAAGAGGTGCATAAAGACAAGTAAATAGACTGGAAGAGGAAAATGCAGAAATGCATGAATGTCAAAGATAAACAGGTGCACAAAGGCGACAAAATGAACTGTAGGGGAAAAATGCAAGAAATGCTGGAATCTCAAAGATAAAGAGGTGCATAAAGGCAAGTAAATAGACTGGAAAAGGAAAATGCAGAAATGCATGAATGTCAAAGATAAACAGGTGCACAAAGGCGACAAAATAAACTGTAGGGGAAAAATGCAAGAAATGCTGGAATCTCAAAGATAAAGAGGTGCATAATAGCAAGTAAATAGACTGGAAGAGGAAAATGCAGAAACGCATGAAGGTCGAAGAAAAACAGGTGCACAAAAAGCGACGAAATGAACTGTAGGGGAAAAATGAAAGAAATGCGGGAATCACAAAGATAAAGAAGTGCATAAAGGCAAGTAAATAGAGTGGAAGAGGAAAATGCAGAAATGCATGAATGTCAAAGATAAACAGGTGCACAAAGGCGACAAAATGAACTGTAGGGGAAAAATGCAAGAAATGCTGGAGTCTTAAGAATAAAGAGGTACATAAAGACAAGTAAATAGACTAGAAGAGGAAAATGCAGAAATGCATGAATGTCAAAGATAAACAGGTGCACAAAGGCGACAAAATGAACTGTAGGGGAAAAATGTAAGAAATGCTGGAATCTCAAAGATAAAGAGGTGCATAAAGGCAAGTAAATAGACTGGAAGAGGACAATGCAGAAATCCATGTATGTCCAAGATAAACAGGTGCACAAAGGCGACAAAATGAACTGTAGGGGAAAAATGCAAGAAATGCTGGAATCTCAAATATAAAGAGGTGCATAAAGGCAAGTAAATAGACTGGAAGTGCTAAATGCAGAAATGCATGAATGTCAAAGATAAACAGGTGCACAAAGGCGACGAAATGAACTGTAGGGGAAAATACAAGCCTTTTTGGAAGCTCAAAGATAAAGAGGTGTATAAAGGCAAGTAAATAGACTGGCAGAGGAAAATGCAGAAATGCATGAATATCAAAGATAAACAGGTGCACAAAGGCGACGAAATGAACTGTAGTGGAAAAATTCAAGAAATGTTGGAATCTCAAAGATAAAGAGGTGAAAATGCAAGTAAATAGACTGGAAGAGGAAAACGCAGAAATGCATGAATGTCAAAGATAAACAGGTGCACAAATGCAACAGAATGAACTGTAGGGGAAAAATGCAAGAAATGCTGGAATCTCAAAGATAAAGAGGTGCATAAAATCAAGTAAATAGACTGGAAGAGGAAAATGCAGAAATGCATGAATGTCAAAGATAAACAAGTGCACAAAGGCGACGAAATGAACTGTAGGGGAAAAATGCAAGAAATGCTGAAATCTCAAAAATAAAGCGGTGCATAAAGGCAAGTAAATAGAGTGGAAGAAGAAAATGCAGAAATGCATGAATGTCAAAGATAAACATGTGCACAAAGGCGACGAAATGAACTGTAGGGGAAAAATGCAAGAATTTCTGGAATCTCAAAGATAAAGAGGTGCATAAAGGCAAGTAAATAGATTTGATAAGGAAAATGCAGAAATGCATGAATGTCAAAAATAAACAGGTGCACAAAGGCGACGAAGTGAACTGTACGGGAAAAATAGAAGCAATGCTGGAATCTCAAAGATAAAGAGGTGCATAAAGGCAAGTAAATAGACTGGAAGAGGAAAATGCAGAAATGCATGAATGTCAAAGATAAACAGGTGCACAAAGGCGACGAAATGAACTGTAGGAGAAAAATGCAAGCAATGCTGGAATCTCAAAGATAAAGAGGTGTATAAAGGCAACTAAATTGAGTAGAAGAAGAAAATGCAGAAATGCATGAATGTCAAAGATAAACATGTGCACAAAGACGACAAAATGAACTGTGGGGAAAAAATGCAAGAAATGCTGGAATCTCAAAGATAAAGAGGTGCATAAATGCAAGTAAATAGACTGGAAGAAGAAAACGCAGAAATGCATGAATGTCAAAGATAAACAGGTGCACAAAGGCGACAAAATGAACTGTAGGGGGAAAATGCAAGAAATGCTGAATCTCAAATATAAAGAGGTGCATAAAGGCAAGTAAATAGACTGGAAGTGCTAAATGCAGAAATGCATGAATGTCAAAGATAAACAGGTGCACAAAAGGCGACGAAATGAACTGTGAGGGGAAATACAAGCCTTTTGGAAGCTCAAAAGATAAAGAGGTGTATAAAAGGCAAGTAAATAGACTGGCAGAGGAAAATGCAGAAATGCATGAATATCAAAGATAAACAGGTGCACAAAGGCGACGAAATGAACTGTAGTGGAAAAATTCAAGAAATGTTGGAATCTCAAAGATAAAGAGGTGAAAAATGCAAGTAAATAGACTGGAAGAGGAAAACGCAGAAATGCATGAATGTCAAAGATAAACAGGTGCACAAATGCAACAGAATGAACTGTAGGGGAAAAATGCAAGAAATGCTGGAATCTCAAAGATAAAGAGGTGCATAAAATCAAGTAAATAGACTGGAAGAGGAAAATGCAGAAATGCATGAATGTCAAAGATAAACAAGTGCACAAAGGCGACGAAATGAACTGTAGGGGAAAAATGCAAGAAATGCTGGAATCTCAAAAATAAAGCGGTGCATAAAGGCAAGTAAATAGAGTGGAAGAAGAAAATGCAGAAATGCATGAATGTCAAAGATAAACATGTGCACAAAGGCGACGAAATGAACTGTAGGGGAAAAATGCAAGAAATGCTGGAATCTCAAAGATAAAGAGGTGCATAAAGGCAAGTAAATAGACTGGAAGAGGAAAACGCAGAAATGCATGAATGTCAAAGATAAACAGGTGCACAAATGCAACAGAATGAACTGTGGGGAAAAAATGCAAGAATTTCTGGAATCTCAAAGATAAAGAGGTGCATAAAGGCAAGTAAATAGATTTGATAAGGAAAAATGCAGAAATGCATGAATGTCAAAAATAAACAGGTGCACAAAGGCGACGAAGTGAACTGTACGGGAAAAATAGAAGCAATGCCGGAATCTCAAAGATAAAGAGGTGCATAAAGGCAAGTAAATAGACTGGAAGAGGAAAATGCAGAAATGCATGAATGTCAAAGATAAACAGGTGCACAAATGCAACAGAATGAACTGTAGGGGAAAAATGCAAGAAATGCTGGAATCTCAAAGATAAAGAGGTGCATAAAATCAAGTAAATAGACTGGAAGAGGAAAATGCAGAAATGCATGAATGTCAAAGATAAACAAGTGCACAAAGGCGACGAAATGAACTGTAGGGGAAAATGCAAGAAATGCTGAATCTCAAAATAAAGCGGTGCATAAAGGCAAGTAAATAGAGTGGAAGAAGAAAATGCAGAAATGCATGAATGTCAAAGATAAACATGTGCACAAAAGGCGACGAAATGAACTGTAGGGGAAAAATGCAAGAATTTCTGGAATCTCAAAAGATAAAGAGGTGCATAAAGGCAAGTAAATAGATTTGATAAGGAAAATGCAGAAATGCATGAATGTCAAAAAATAAACAGGTGCACAAAGGCGACGAAGTGAACTGTACAGGAAAAATAGAAGCAATGCTGGAATCTCAAAGATAAAGAGGTGCATAAAGGCAAGTAAATAGACTGGAAGAGGAAAATGCAGAAATGCATGAATGTCAAAGATAAACAGGTGCACAAAGGCGACGAAATGAACTGTAGGAGAAAAATGCAAGCAATGCTGGAATCTCAAAGATAAAGAGGTGTATAAAGGCAACTAAATTGAGTAGAAGAAGAAAATGCAGAAATGCATGAATGTCAAAGATAAACATGTGCACAAAGACGACAAAATGAACTGTAGGGGAAAAATGCAAGAAATGCTGGAATCTCAAAGATAAAGAGGTGCATAAATGCAAGTAAATAGACTGGAAGAAGAAAACGCAGAAATGCATGAATGTCAAAGATAAACAGGTGCACAAAGGCGACAAAATGAACTGTAGGGGAAAAATGCAAGAAATGCTGGAATCTCAAATATAAAGAGGTGCATAAAGGCAAGTAAATAGACTGGAAGTGCTAAATGCAGAAATGCATGAATGTCAAAGATAAACAGGTGCACAAAGGCGACGAAATGAACTGTAGGGGAAAATACAAGCCTTTTTGGAAGCTCAAAGATAAAGAGGTGTATAAAGGCAAGTAAATAGACTGGCAGAGGAAAATGCAGAAATGCATGAATATCAAAGATAAACAGGTGCACAAAGGCGACGAAATGAACTGTAGTGGAAAAATTCAAGAAATGTTGGAATCTCAAAGATAAAGAGGTGAAAAATGCAAGTAAATAGACTGGAAGAGGAAAACGCAGAAATGCATGAATGTCAAAGATAAACAGGTGCACAAATGCAACAGAATGAACTGTAGGGGAAAAATGCAAGAAATGCTGAATCTCAAAGATAAAGAGGTGCATAAAATCAAGTAAATAGACTGGAAGAGGAAAATGCAGAAATGCATGAATGTCAAAAAGATAAACAAGTGCACAAAGGCGACGAAATGAACTGTAGGGGAAAAATGCAAGAAATGCTGAATCTCAAAAATAAAGCGGTGCATAAAGGCAAGTAAATAGAGTGGAAGAAGAAAATGCAGAAATGCATGAATGTCAAAGATAAACATGTGCACAAAGGCGACGAAATGAACTGTAGGGGAAAAATGCAAGAAATGCTGGAATCTCAAAGATAAAGAGGTGCATAAAGGCAAGTAAATAGACTGGAAGAGGAAAACGCAGAAATGCATGAATGTCAAAGATAAACAGGTGCACAAATGCAACAGAATGAACTGTAGGGGAAAAATGCAAGAATTTCTGGAATCTCAAAGATAAAGAGGTGCATAAAGGCAAGTAAATAGATTTGATAAGGAAAATGCAGAAATGCATGAATGTCAAAAATAAACAGGTGCACAAAGGCGACGAAGTGAACTGTACGGGAAAAATAGAAGCAATGCTGGAATCTCAAAGATAAAGAGGTGCATAAAGGCAAGTAAATAGACTGGAAGAGGAAAATGCAGAAATGCATGAATGTCAAAGATAAACAGGTGCACAAAGGCGACGAAATGAACTGTAGGAGAAAAATGCAAGCAATGCTGGAATCTCAAAGATAAAGAGGTGTATAAAGGCAACTAAATTGAGTAGAAGAAGAAAATGCAGAAATGCATGAATGTCAAAGATAAACATGTGCACAAAGACGACAAAATGAACTGTAGGGGAAAAATGCAAGAAATGCTGGAATCTCAAAGATAAAGAGGTGCATAAATGCAAGTAAATAGACTGGAAGAAGAAAACGCAGAAATGCATGAATGTCAAAGATAAACAGGTGCACAAACGCGACGAAATGAACTGTAGGGGAAAAATGCAAGCAATGCTGGAATCTCAAAGATAAAGAGGTGCATAAAGGCAAGTAAATTGACTCGAAAACGAAAATGCAGAAATGCACGAATGTCAAAGATAAAGAGGTGCATAAAGGCGACAAAATGAACTGTAAGCCGAAATTTGCGGCAAGTTTTGACTGTTAAAGTTAAAGAACAATCATAATTATACTTACGACTGGAAACTCTGTCATAGCGTCTGCAGTAAGTTTAATATTCTATTCACTCAATTTGTGCCATTAACCTCTGCTGATATCCCTTTGCTCGTAAATTCTCTTCAAATTCTACTCTTGATCCGTCTAAAGTATCTGTGCCTGACTTTCCACTTAGAACTGTGTTTCTACTGGACGATATGCACGTAACCCCAGCGATTGTTTTCTGCTATTAACGTTATACTGAATCCCCGCAAAGCCTATGGACTTCATTGTATAAACTTCAACAATCCTTAAGAAATGTGCTCCTGAAGTGGTTCCTCTTCTTTTTAAACTCTACAATAAATGTTTTGCTGCTTCTTGTTTTCCTGCTTGCTGGAAATCCTCTTCTGTAGTTCCAGTTTTTAAGGATTCTGTCTGACCGTCTGATTCTTCTAACTACAGGACTATTTACTTCTACCTATTTTTGGCTAGGTGCTCTAATCAACTCTGAATTGCTTAAGCACCTCACCTTGGAGGGTTTTTTTTTCAGATAAGCAATATAGCTTTCGCTTCTCTAGCTCAACATTGCTGACGTATTTACGATCATTTTAAAATGTCTATGAAGCTTTGGATATCATGAAGACATTTCAAGGGATTTGGCATACCGGTCTTCTTTGCAAATTGAAAGGTTATGGTATATCTAGACGAATTTTTGAACTGATTCAGTCTTTCCTATCAAATCGCGAAATGAAGGTTGTCTTGAATGGCTACTCTTCTAGATCTTTTTACATTAATGTGGGCGTCCCTCAGGGCTCTATCCTCGGACATAACGTTGTTTCTAATTTTCATCAATGACATTCCTTATATCATCAGCTCTCAACTCAGTATCTTTGTCGATGGTAAAACCATTTATTTTTGTCTTAATAATAAGTCCGATTAGTTCGATAAATTCAAATTGGTGGCTGATCTTAAAAATGACGTACATTCTGCTTTAACTGGGACGAAGAATGGCTTGTTAATTTTTAGTTCTCCAAAACAAAAATGTTTTCTGTTAATTGTCTGAGAGAAACCTTTTTAATTTCCATCAACGTGGCTGATGCTAACTTCAAGGAAAGTGACTCATTGCGTCTTCTCTAGGTGGAAAGGTTATATTGAATCATTTGTTAAGTCTGTAGCTAGAAAAGTTGGTTGGCTATGTGGTTCTAGACAATTTTTCTTGCTAGAATCTATGTTACATATTTATAATACTACCATTCATCCTTGCTTTGAATATTTCTGCCACATGTGGTCTGGTGCTATTTCTATATATATAGATGTTCTTGATAAAATTCAGAGAAGAATCTGCAATGTTATTGGCCTTGACTTGGTATCTCGGTTTCAGACAATTTCCCACTCTCATAACGTAGCTTCCCTCTGCCTTTTCTAGAAATGCTTTCATGGTAGTTGTTGTGATGATCTTTCCTCTATGGTACCTTGACTTTATGAATTTAAGTGCAGATTGACGGCAAGATCTCATCCTTTAACAGGTGAAATGGCCAGATGTAACTGTAAGTTCTATGCTAAAAGTTTTTCTCTCGCACTTCTTGCTTGTGGAATGCTCTTCCAGCTTCTTGCTTCTCTGACAAATTTGATCCCCAAAAATTGAAAGTTAATGTCAATCTTTGTCTCCTTAATTCTTGTTCTTTTATTGTCCTCACTCCTTAATAGTATATTTTTGTCATATTCCCTTACACCCGGTAACTCTTTTCGTCTTAGTGGCTTTAGTGCCTTACTTGGGGTGAAATGGTTAACAAAAAAGGAGAAGTCAGTGGTCGCACATTATTATTAAAGTTGAAAATGTGTACAGACTCTAATCTATAATAATAGTCGTAAGTTTCAGAGCATATAATGTTTATGCTTCTTCATATAAAATCTTAATTTAATAATAATATGTGACCACCAACTTCTTCATTTTTGTTAATCATTTCACCCCAAGCAAGGCAACGAAGTCACTAAGTCGCCATTAATAATGTTTATGCTTGAACATATAAAATCTTCAGAGAGTTCATAATAAGCAAACTCAACAAGCAGCGGAACACAGCCTTCCATAAACTATAGCAAATACAATGTCTAAAGCCTATCTTTACTCTTTTAGTATTTCTATTCTTTATTTCAGACCATTGCAGATAGGAGACGCCATGCAACTTCCGCGGGCTTGAATCACATTCAGGGCCACTCATACTGTTTTTTCCAAAAAACATTATGACTTTGTAGAACAGACTCCTGTGTGGACGTTCTTTTGAACATTACAACCTCTTCAAGTCAAGGGTCAGTTTTTATATATCCTGTTTATCTTCATAATCTTCAATTCCAACCATTCTATCGCTCATATCTCTCATCTCATCCATCATAACCATTTTAACAGTAACACTCCATCTTAAGTGGCTCTCGAGTCATGTAGTATAGAAAAACCCTTAGTTAGCTTCGTATTCAAGAGAGACAGCGGTTGAATACGACCTGGCAAAGATTTTCAGAGATAGTCATTGGCCAACCAGCGTTTGATAGAGATTTTCATTTCCATCTCAGAAAGCATGAATTTCCTCCTCCAGTCAATGTGAAAATATAAACTCCCAAATCTTGATACAAACTTATACGATTCCATCCCAGTGGAGATGCAGGATGATATAAAGGGATAAATATTAATCCCGCACTGGCACGAATAGACGCTCGGATATTAGAAAGTTGCATTATAAATATGTTCAAAACTGCCGTGAGAAACGAAAGTTATTACAGCAAATGATTCTTGTTTCTTTTCTTCATGCTGCGTATATGAATTTAAATTATTTCAGATTTTAACAAAGATGCTTTAATCTTAAAGCTCGTGGAGGATATTTGATTATTTAGTTAATGGGGAAAGTGTTTCCGACACGGTATCAGTGCTGGTGACAACTATTTACTCCTGTTTCGATAGTAATTCTGATAGGGTTCCATAAAAGCAAATTGGCCAGTTATCTCGAAAATAACCTTCAATCTTTTTCTTTTTTTTTTAATTGTGACAAGAAGTCTGTCATGGGTCCTTACCTATAACTACAGAATGAATTCTTCCTAACACTATGTATACTACTCCTCTCAAGAGAGAGGAACGAATCAAGCCGAGCTTCTCGGCTTGACCGTCGAACTCTCTGCCTCTGAGCAGAAAGGAACCCGGACGAGGCTCCGCCGAAGGGCAGCGTCTCGTTCGGGGAGGTTGACCAACCCGATCCCGTTTATACGGGTTCTACGGGCATTTTTTGTCCAAGCCTCGTGTAATATACCTTCGTTAATTCTACTCTTGTGTTCGTGTTGTTCTTCCTTGGTCCTAACCTGGACGATAACAAAGTGGCACGTCAACTATAATACCTCTAAAACTAAACTGCTCTCTATTAACCACCGTAAATAACCTTTTTTATGGCTGATGCTAACCTCCGCCTACTTGGTCACACGTTTTCCACTGACATTAAGTAGAACTATTATATTGAATCAGTTGCTAAATCTGTTGCTAGGAAAATCAGTCTACTATGTTGCACTTGAAAATTTGTCTCGTAAACATCTATAATGCACCTTTATAAATCCATCATTCACCTGTGCCTCGAATATTTCTGTCGCATCTGGTCTGGTACTTCTATATAACTAAAGATTCTTAAGCAAGGTCGATAGAAGAATCTGCAAAGTTAGCGGTCTCTACCTGGCATCTCGGCTTCAGTTATTTTTCCACCACCGTAACTTAGCCCTCCCCCACCTTTGCCGTTTCTGTAAATACTTCCACGGTCATCTTTCTAATGATCTTTCCTCATTGGAATCTCAGCCTTACGAATTTAAGCGCCGTACTAGAGAGGCAGCAAGATCTCATAATTTCATTGTTGAAATTGTTATTTGTAGCCGTAAGTTCTATGCTAATAGTTTCTTCTCTTGCAGTTATCTTCTTCCTGCTGGAATCTTGTTCTTTTATTGTCCTCTCTGTTTCCTTTCTCTCTCAATAACCGCTTGCATCCCAATAGATTTTATCGCCTTTGTTTTTATGTGCCATGTCCTTTCAGGAAGTAGGCGATCATGGATCTCTACCTTCCCCTATCCCTTGCAGCTTTCAACAAGATCCTTCCCCCTGCTACCTCCCCCACACCACATTCCACTTGCTTAATTCCGCGAGGTTGTTTTTCTTTGTCTCTCTCTCTCTCTATTCGACCCATGAGTATCAAATTCTCCAGGCCCTCCTTCCTCATTATGTGTCCCAGAAACTTCAGCTGCCTCTTCCTGATGTTAAGTATAAGCCTTCTCCTTGTTTGTAACCTCTCTAAGTGTTCATCGTTGCTTACACACTCGGGCCATGATATCCTCAGCATCCTTCTGTAGAACCACATCTCCGTCGCCTCGAGTCTCTTCTTCATCCTTGAGTAAATTGTCCAACATTTGTTGCCGTAAAGAAGGACAGATGTCACGTAACGGCTCAGTACTCTGTTACCAAAGAAATCCTCCTGTCTCGTAATACTCTGTCCAGCTTTTGGAATGCGTCCTTGGCCATCCCAATACGTCGCACTTACCGTCCTCTGTCGAAACGCTTCCCAGATGTTTAAACTGCCGCGTCTGTTTGATTCTCGTGTTCCCGACCTGAAAATCGCATTTCAGGTTCGTCCTATTACTGATAACCATGTATTCTGGCTTCTTGTATTTTGTACTTAGTCCCTTCTTCACGCTCTCTATCGATACCTTCTGTAGGAGATTTTGTAATTTCTCTTCCGTGTCTGCTATCAGTACTGTGTCGTCTGCGTATCTTATGTTGTTAAGGTTGTGGCCGCCAATACTAAATCCCGGTAGGGTTTCCAATTCTCTCAGAATTGCCTCGCTGTATAGGCTGAACAGATCGGGTGAGGTAGAAAGAAGCAAGCAAATACAGAAGTTTAAATATTCCATGGAAAGTGTTCAAATGAACTACATTCATTACTTCATCAGTTTTAACCTTCAGGGCCATTGCGTGCCGTGCCACGCCCATTGTATCGAACCACTCACATTCTTTTCGTATTTCTTTGGTGAAATGTAACTTCCACTCGAGCAGTTTATTCCAACGAAACATTACTTTGAGGAACCGACTCCCAAGATGATGCTTTCCCGATCAGTAATTTATCGCCTTACGTAGGATAAAATGATTTTAAAAAATGATTCAGAAACTGATGTCCGTTATACAATATTTTTTTTAACATCATTATTTCAAAGTTCTCTCTTGGAATGAGGAAGAGCTACCATGATACCATAGCCATAGATAGGAAATTTGTTACGCCAAAGTTATTTATTCCTATCACTGGCAATCCATCATGGAGTGAGATCAAGGACAACGTCTGTCCAGAACAACAGCAATCAGAGAGAGATCATATATCCTGGCAAGTGTATTTAACATGAAATTGCGCTTTATGTAGTTTCTTTCAAAGAAGCCACAGAAAGATATTTGATCATTAATGATGATAAATGGGTTAGGTGCCTGATTATGGTTTCATTTGACCAGTTTCCTTCTCACATTAGATATTTGTCTGCTATTATATGTTCTTTGAATAAACCTAGAAATTCAATATAATGCAATGGCTAGTAAGAAGAAAAGATGATAGAAAGATTTTATCAACCAAAGAGAAACTTTGGCGATGGGATGAAATAAAGGCTTAAATGATATTGAAAAATACATTATTGATATGTAGTTTGAAGTATTCTGCACTGACATTGTCTGAACTTGGTTTTTGTTTATAGGTTTTCACTCGGATCAGTTGAAATAGCAGCAAGAATAAACTGTCTGAATGTTCGGCAGCCATAAATATTTTAGTGTATTTTAACTGCAGTAAATAATGAAATGGCTGAATATAGATTCTTCTTAACTGATGGACCAGCAGACTCTGGAAAGACATATTTGTACAAAACATTAATAGATTACATGAGTCAAAGAGCTAAAACTGTTCTTCGATTTGCAATCGCAGAAATAGCAACGGAATTCTTAGTTGTACAAAGCACACAATTTCTGGTTCCAATTTTGGGAACACTAGCAACCTCTTGGAAACTTTCAATAAATCCAACAATCATTTCCAAGTTTCTTTAATCATAATAGATAAAATATTTACGCTTTTGTTCGAATCTCAGCGTGTCATCTTCTGGACATATATTCTCCTTTTATTTATTTAAAGAACGGTTAATAAAATTTAAGGAATAAAAAGAAAACCAAATGATATTGATACTCTTTATTATATACTAGCAGTAGAGCCCGGCGTTGCCCGGGGATGTAACAGTAAGAGATAGATCAAGTATCGACCATCATAAAGACTGAAAAATAAAAGTGACAATGATTATTGTTTAAGGTTGACGGACAAGCATGTCTTAATTAGTTTTAATTTTTTTTTTACGAATTGGTCAAACCCAAGCTCAATCAAAAACATTGTTTTCAATCGTTATGAGTCTACCGATTGAATAGAATTTTATTATAAACAATTGTCTTGTAAATGGAATTTTTAAAGCATTCTGAATGTAAAAAAGTGTGCAAGACAATAAGAAACACTACCTACCAAAAAAAAAAAGTGAAGTTTAGTTGAAATCGGTTGAAAAATGTAGGAAATCCAATCCCATATATAAACGAAGACAAACACACACAAAGAACCTCGATTTTATAATAAGTATAACTCGATATGAGTTGTCCCCCTTTCATTTTCGTGATGCCTCTTAATCGTGTTTTCAAATTGATTTCGTTAAAAAACAATTGGGTTTTTCCAATTTTTGGCGCTGTCAGAACCACCGCAAAGTAATTTTAGGTAGTCCTGTGAAGTTTTGTTGAAATCGGTTGAAAAATGTAGGAAATCCGATCCAATATATAAACACACACACACACACACACACACGCACGCACACGCACACAATCTGGGTTTTATAATAAGTAAGATTAGCCTTTTACTAAATTGAAGCACAAAGATAAATATTTCAAAGTCAGATTTTTCGGACACAAAAGCGTCCTTTTTCAATGAGACGAGGAATAAACAAAGAAGTGGAACTCACTTTTCTGAGGAATGTTGTTAGTTAGATGGCTCCCGGAGGAAACTATGTTCTCTGACTTGGCCCAAGTCACTGTTTAATCCCTCAATGTGTGATTCTATTTTAAAAATTTAAAAATATATTTTAACTCCGATCTGCATCTTTCTTGTTGGCTGTTGAGTGACAACATTTAAAACATGCATCTGATGTCATCAATGCTATGGAATGGTTGGTTCAAGTGTGTAATGGAGAGAGAACTGGCTTGTAATATTTAATACCTCCAAAAGAAAAATTAATAACATTATCACTGAGCAGATTGGTTGATTTCTTTTTTTTTACGGCTTATCAACCTTTTGCAGTTTATTTCTAGACAGAAAATATTTTCAGATTGTAAAACTTTTTGGAGATAATAATAATTTACTGATTTGAGTCCTATCGTTTAGCCCATAGCTACGGAGAGAAGAGGTGAATTCATACCTTTAGTGCATGAATAAATATAATGAACCTGACTGAAATTGGAACTCGGCTCTACGATTTCCAATTCTGAGCCGTTATCCCTTACAGCATACAAGCCGTTATCCCTTACAGCATACAAGCCTCCAAATATACAGCACTTGGTATTTCCAGGCAGTCATCCATCGAGGTACGGACCAGGCTGAACGTTGCTTAATTTCGGCGATTGTATGAGACTCGTTGTATCAACGTGATGTGGTCGTAAGCCACAGAGCAGACCCTGAATATCATGATGAACAGCAAAACTCTCAACGAGACTCTTTGCCTTGAACGTCTGTTGCGAGTCAAGTTCATTCCAGACCCCCAAGTGAAACTCACATATACGCAACATCACTAAATGTACTGGAAATATGTACCGTCACACAAAGTATCTGGCTCCTCCTGCTATGGTTTACTTTTACAAAAGTCAGATCAGTCATAAAAATGGAATATTGCTGCCATATCAGAGGCCTAACTTTCCAGGCATGATAGAGTTCAAAAGCATCTACGCGGCCTTGTGGGTGATGAATTGTCTTCCACTTTCCAATCACTATTTCAATTCTCTGACGAGCTCCATTCCATATTTCTAGTAGTTCTGACCTTCGCGGCTAAGACCCGCCAAGCCACACACACAGGTTCGAATCATCCCCATTCTTTATGCATTCTAGTAGTAAGAAGGAAATTCCATTCAGACAACTTCTTCCCCAGAACATCTACTTTCTTGAACTGGCTCCCGAGAGGATGCTTCCCCGATCACTACACTCTTGACCTTTTCAAGTCTAAATTTAACCGTTATTTCTCCTACGTAA
The DNA here is from genome assembly GCA_903632075.3 of Acanthosepion pharaonis. NCBI lineage: Eukaryota > Metazoa > Mollusca > Cephalopoda > Sepiida > Sepiidae > Acanthosepion > Acanthosepion pharaonis. The sequence continues at coordinate 1,596,261 of CAHIKZ030002013.1, read as the reverse complement.
CCTGGTTAAATTACACTTCTCCTCTTATGCTCATTTAATAACCTCATTCAGTAATAATCTATTTTGAGTAGTTCTTGGGCCTCATATTTGGTGAACAATTAGTAAAAAGAAAATTAAACGAAAAGGTGACAAACAGCCAATATGGCCATAAGATTCACAATTCTGGTGCAAAATTTAATCTCACTAAGAATATGAGATTACCAAAATCAAACAAGCGCGGAAATTGAAATATCTGGGAAGTGTTTTAACAGAGGACGGAAATAGTGACATTGAAATCCGAAGGTTTATTGAGATAGCCAAGGAAGTTAAGCAGAGTACTAAGAAATAGAAACTTTTCGTTAGAAACGAGGAAAAGGAGTAGTAAACTGATAGGTGATATCTGTCATCCTCTATGGCAGTAAGTATTGTACAAAGCAAAAGAAATGTGGTTCTACAGAAGGATGATGGGGATACCGTGGAGCGAACATGTGGCGAAAATATAAACAAAAAGGAAACTAATACTTAACATCAGGAAGAGACAGTTGAGGTTTTTTGGAACATTATGAGGAATGAGGGATTGGAAAATCTGATTCACACAGGACAGATTGAAGGCTAGAGGGACAGAGGAAAACAATGCATAATGTAGAGAAACAGTTAATTTTAACATTAATATTAATTTTAACAGTAACATTAATTTTACCGTTACCATTTCTATTAATTTATTATTACCATTAATTTTACCATTATCATTGCCATTAATTTTACCATTACCATTAATTTTAACAATATTATTGTTATGGGGTCTTACCCATAATAATAATAATGGACTATTCCATACTTAATAAATACTGCGACTCAGGAGTAGGCAAGTGAAATCAGTCAGTAGTTCGAGTCAGTCAGTAGTTCAAGTCGAATCAAGAGTCGAGTCAGAAGCAGTCCGAAACAGAGTCGCGTTCAGACAATTACTGCAAGACATTGGAATAGTGATACTGGTCGAGACTACATTGTTCTCTCTACTAAACCTGATTGTTCATACTAACACTTCTACTTCTCCTTATATATTCCTGTTTGTAATATATCTGTGTTATTCCATACCTGTGTTCGAGTTCTTCTTATTTGCTAAGTGACGTCACTTCTCAAAGTAACGAAAGTGGTCAGTCAGTCATTTAGATTACAGGAGATAACAGAGCGTTTACTTTTTTTAGTATTCGCCGTTTCCTGTTTAGGAAATATGTCCTTGCTAATGACATAGAAGATAAATGCGGCTGGCTCGAATCCCCGTTGGGAAGTATAAACATATGTTCTCCAGAAACACTGAAGAATCCTTCGGCAGTTCAAATCCCCATTGGGAATTGTTACAAGTAACACCTTGTCTCTCTTTTTACATTTTCGCACTACTTGTTGTTGCATATGTGTCGTATACTTTCTCTGTATGTGGCGCATGTAAATATTTGTATATAATTTTGTGCATGACAGCGGTATAAAACTCTGAGGACAAAGCATGTTTGTTATTCCCTTTCTTTCAGTTATCCCGTTCTATCCGTGTTCTAAGGTGTGTTATTATATCATGTATATAATAATTCTCATAATGGGGGAAATGCAAACTGGGAATTTTCCTTTTTCGCATAACACTTCCACTAGAGTAAATAACATTTTAAGATCTCATTGTAGATAGATCCTCCTTCCGAGCGGCAATACTATGACTAGATAAATTAAAAATTTAAATATATCTAATATAATTTAGTTTATTCTCAAAATTAATCATCTAATAAATGTTCAAATGTGATTTTTGTTCCCCAGGTAACAAATAGTGTACAATAATAAACACTGTGAGTTTTTATAGATATTTTCCTTTCTTACTTCTTTCGTAACTTTTGTCACGTTAAAGTAGGTAACGCAAATAATTTGGTAAAATTTAGCATACAATGATGAAAAAAAAAATGTCTCAAACTTAATAAAAACAAAGTTTTATCGTCAAAATCTTTATGCTATTATTAAGAGGAAAGACCAAAGTATTTTTTCATTATCTAATTATACTTTTGATCCATTTTAGAACGTTCGAAATTTTGGTTAAAAATCTTTGTGTGTGTGTGTGTGTGTGTGTGTGTGTGTCAAGATTAGTATAGGAAATTCTATTTTTTTCGCAGTGAAAAACACACTGAATTTGAAATTCTACCAAAATCAAATAATCGTCGCATTTTAAATAAACTTTCAGAACTTATTCACAAATGAATTAAAATATTTTAGTAAGGTTTTTTATTTTAGGAAATCTTGAGAAAAAATTTTTTTTTTACATCTTTTACTCTCCCACTTATTTAATTTTAGGAAATTTTGAGGAATTAATTTTGTAGAGCTTAATGCTTATATGAGTTGTAAGCAGAAGTCCTTGGTGAATTTAAATCATCAATTCTTTTTGTAAAACAGAAACCTCAGTTAACGAAAATCTTAAACGTAAAATAAAAAAATGCAATAAAACGAAAATATTATTTAATTAGAAAAGCTATTAATTCCTTTTAGGAAGAAGATACATTATAGACACTACTGTCTTCAGAAAATAAAACTTTTGATGAATAATGAATTTTTACAAAAATTGTTTTCATCTTATTAAAATTTTAATAATTTATAGACATTTAAATCTTTTAAAATTTTGCCTTATTTTGCAGAGGTTAGGTGATACTGCTATTAAATAAAAACTATATGTCTATATTTACTATTCATACATTGAGGAGCTCATTACAATTCACCGATACCCAATATTTTAAAAAGACTATTGTCCTCATCTTTGTCGCCATATTTGTCACAACGTTTCGGCCGTTGTACGCTCCGGCCTTCTTCAGGTGGTTGGAATTTCGAACTGAACCCTTTATTTCGATCACTGGGGTAGACTGTTCTAATTCCACGTGCCATGTTTTAATGGATGTCAGTTATCACCTGTTAATTCCCCTCTGAAAGTTCTCCACTGCCTTAACCAGGTATTGAACTCACCTTCTTTGGGTCTGTCACTGGATCTAACCAACGTCTTTATCCACTGTGCCATGTGTCCTTGAGGAAACGTTGTGACAAATATGGCGACAAAGATGAGGACAATAGTCCGACTAATGTAAATACTTTACATAATACCTCATCTCAGAAATATAGACAGATTTTAAAAAGAATTTTGAAATTTATTTTGTGTATATAAACAAATTTATTTTTGCAAATACGGATGTCCATACACGACATTATCAGAAAATATGAGCGATAACTATAGTAAATTTAAAACCAAAGTAAATAAATTCCAATAAAACACTAGATTATGGAGAATATTTTGATAATTTTTTAAGATTATTGGGTAGTTAAAAATTATATAAAAAAGGCGCTCACATTATATGCCCCAGGTCAATTTTACAGATACGTCTGTCATTAAAGATGTCATATTGTCAGCAGTTACCTTCACGTTAAAAAAAAGTATTTTTCAAACTTAAAGTAAATAAATAATTGTTTCAAATCAGATTATTTAAACTTTAAATCAGCTCAAATTCCTCAAATAAAGTCCCAGAAAGAAATATTTTTAATAAAATAAATTACATTGTGTTGAAAGATGGCTTATAATGGCGCTAAAATCAGCTATTTTAGCAAGGGAAAAACGAAAACTCTTGCCAGTTAATTTAAATTAGTTTTGAAATTGAGAAATGTGTTTTGCATATTGAAAATATTAAATTTAATCTATTAGTTTGAAACGAAAACTAAAATACAAGCTTCAAGAAAGATTTTTCATTTTTGGTTTGGTTTGTTTTACGTCAGAGGAGAGGTTTATATGAATAGAATATATATTAATATTGTTTTTTCCAAAAATGTTTTGCTGGTAATATTTATTTAAAAAAAAAAAAAATTATTGGTAATTTTTTCCTGGTAAATTTTTTTCTGGTAATTTTTTTCCAGGTAATTTTTTTTCTAAAATGTATTGCTGGTATTTCTACTATAAAAATGTATTTTTATACTTTCATAGTGTTTTGACCCCAGTTTAAGGGTTTACTATTTGTCCATAGCTGGGACCCTAACAGGTACTACCACCTCAGGTCTGGGTGAACCTGGGAACAACAACATTTAAGAGGTGATTTCACGCTCCTCAGTACCTCCCATTCAGAGGCCTTGCTGCCGGATGTAGTTTGTCATTACACCCAGGATGTTTTTGATTTTTAAAAATCCATTTTAAACCTTAGGTATTGTGTTTAAAATTAACATATTTAACTTATAAACAAATGCACCTCATTCAGATTCGACTGTTCGATCTGCATATAAACAGAAAAGTAACGTATCTATTGCATCAGCGTTGAACAGCACACTAAGATTAACTTGTAAATAGTAATTTAAGCATAGCGCAGAGGTAGCCTACCTACCTCTACCTTGAATGTCTCTCGATCCTTGTATTGTGGAAACTGTAAAACAAGAACAAAAAAACAAACAAAAAAAAATCACTGATCGTCGACAGATACTCGGGCACCGACATTTTGATCTTAGGTCGCGTGCATAGATATTCTGATTTTGGACAAATCATTGTATATTTTTTATCGCCATTATGCCACTAAATAAAGCAAAATGGAGGAAAATTGAAGTTTTTCGATTAAATGTTTTTCTAATTTCGCACGTTTTCTTATTTTTTTCTTTCTTTTTTTTTACTAGCACAGGATGTAAGTTTAAATCTTGTCGGGATATACGTGTCAAAACACGTTTGAAATAACACCCGTTTTAATGTCTCTAAAGATACGCCCATACGAACTCCCACCGTGAAGTTTACACATCTTCACAGTCATTAGGCTGTTTCTACGGCGTCCTAATCCGTCGATTCGTTGAACGGGGTCTTCGAGAAAACCCTACTTCCATTATTTCTTTTTTTTTTTTTTTCATTTTTAGCTACCAGTATCTGTGTGAAGCGTCAGAAACTAACGCGATATCATGTGTAAACGTCATTAACTTAGTTATCGACATTTCACTTGCCGGCAGGGGGCGCTGCTGGAGTCAGGTTTTTCAAGACTTCCGTTCTATTCAAACCAACCCTTTGCCACCTTCCAACACAGACAACATATATTAGTCTGTTTCCCGCGACTAATAGTCACGCAGGCTGTCATTTCAGCATGAAATTGATTCTTACGCACCACGTCGCTTGTTCGTTCTCAGATTTTTGTCAATATGACCATTTGTTGGCATTTAATACAAGTTCACATTCCGGGATAGTTTATTGCGTTCAATTTTGCACCAGTGAGCTTGAGAATAGCATGAGTATACCTCTTCTCCTCCGAGCTATGGGTTAAATAGTGAAGTACACTGAGCTCTCTATATTTCTTTTTTGTAGTGAAAGAAAAATTCTGAAATCTAAATCACAGCGAAGGAAACGGGAAAACTCTACTATTGTCCTTAAGAATTCATAGTAATTAACATATAACAAAGATAAGTAATCTGTGGAGAGCCATCACCACCTACATTTTTAAGGGACCTTGCCTTATATATATATATATATATAAATATATATATATATGTGTGTGTGTGTATATATATATATATATATATATATATATATATGTATGTATGTATATGTATATATATATATATATTTGTAGCGATAGGAGGAAATCTCAATTTAAAACAACAGTGAGCAAACATGAACAAATGTTCCCACCATAAGACGCAATCTCTCTCTCCCTACCCTCTCTCTCTCTGTCTCTCTCTCTCTGTCTCTCTCTGTCTCTGTCTCTCTCTCTCTCTCTCTCTATATATATATATATATTGCGTCTTATAGTGGGAACATTTGTTCATGTTTGCACAAGACGCAGTATATATATATAGGAAAAGTGTGTGTATATAAATATAAATATACATATATATGTGTGTTTGCGTTAGCATGAGTTACATAGCGACAACGATTTCTCTCCCACCTCCATAATAACACCAATACACGCAACTTACATAAATTCAAAATTTAAAAAAAAAAATAATCAGTTTGTCTGACGATTGCAAATGCGTGAAACCCATGGTCACAAACTCACGTCAATCCAACCAAATATATATATATATATATATATATATATATATATATATATATATATATATTGCGTCTTATGGTGGGGAACATCTGTTCATGTTTGCTCACTATTGTTTTTAATTGAGATGTGTGTGTGTGTGTGTTTTTCATGCTTAAACGTATAATCATGAAAAGGCCTGTCGCAGCTGGGTGTTGACCACAATGTCCACTTTTATATATAAATAAGCTCTATCCCTGATAGTGGGCACTTTAACCTATAAGTATAATATACACTTAAACTATATTTTTATCATATATATATATACATATATATATGTATATATATGTATGTAAGGAAAATTATTTTATATATATATATATATATGTATGTATGTGTATATGTATATGTGTGTTTGTATATATATATGTGTATGTGTGTGGGTATATATATATATGTATATGTGTGTATATGTGTGTATGTATATATATATGTATATGTGTGTATATGTGTGTATGTATATATATATATATATATATATATATATATATATATATATATATATATATATATATATATGGACATCAAGTTACCTATGGGTGTTGACTTTGATGTTCGATTTTATATTTACATTCACTATTTTAATATATTAAATAATACTATTTTTAATCATTTTTATCTTTGTATATTTCCTCGCTTAAGTTATATTTCAATATGTGGTTAGCATTTGTGTAATGACAATTTCAGTCTTAAATATTTATCGGTTGTGGTATCCGATTGTCTGGGTCAATGTCTGTAGATGTGTGTGCATGTATTTATAGGTGTCTATGTGTATGGAAAGTGCATTCACTTTTAATTGTGTTTGTTTGTACGTGTGTGTTGGTTTCCCTTGCCCCCCCCCACTTCCTTTTTTTTTTCATGACAGACCGTGAAGGTGTTCTCTGTCTCATCTCTTTTTGTGTGTGTATATATATATATATATATATATATATAAATATGTTTGGGTGCTTATATATTAGAATCTGATTGCGTTTGTTTTACGCGTGAGTTTAGGACCCCATTCACACACTCTTAGGATTAAAATGTATACATTATCAATGGACCGGATATGAAATTAGCTAAAGTAACTTCAATGAAGAAATAAATTGAATAACATATTTCTTCTTTTCTCCTCAATAATTTTATAGTTGTAAACTTAATAGCGATTAAGTTTCGATTTTGAAATTAGTAGTTTTTAATTTTAATATTAAATTTTATCATATAATTTAGTAATTATTGGTTGGAATAAATTCTTTTTTAATACTACCTATATTTTAAACATCTGAATAGATATTATAACATGACTTCGTTGTCAAGCTTTTTGAATTTTCCTATACTTGTATTTTGATTGGTCAATCTAGCTTTTGTAACAACGTTTTCCCCTTGTGAAGGATTGTTAATTTGAAACTTTTAAAACCATTTATTTTACACTCAACAACATCACTTGATAAGACACCGAGGGTGTTGAAACAAAATGGCTATTTTTGTAGTGATTTTATAACATATTTATGTTATAAATTTTTTTTAAAATAAATAATTATATATATATATATATATATATATATATATATATATATATATATATATATATATCTTCCTCGGCGAGGTACAACAAACAACCGAAGGGTGAAGAACAAGTGTATATTAGTGTAATGTTTTGTATTTGTTATTTTAAATCGAACGCTGTTTTTTTTACCACCGCCACTCGCTGATTGTTTTATATTAGCAAAAATCTAAACTCTCCTCCTGGGAACAATCATCTCAGCACACATTAAAAATCAGGCAATCTCATAAATAGATTTTAAACCTTGAATATGACAAATAAAACAAATATATATATATATATATATATATATATATATATATATATGTGTGTGTGTGTGTGTGTGTGTGTGTGTGTGTGCGCGCGCGTGTAAAAGGCAGCATGTGTGTGTGTGTGCGTAACGAACGCACGGCCGCAATTTTCGACGGATTTGCACCAAAATTTACATGCACATGCTCGAAGTTAGCGGGAAGGCCAAGACCGACTTTGCATTTCCCAACTCCCATCGATAGTGGAAGTAATCGATCTTTTCATGCTTCTACGGCAGTTTTCATGTAGTTTGCGGCCATTTTCTACTGGCCAGAGTGAGAGCCAATAGCTGGCTGCCACGAATAGGCAGGAAGATTCTATTGGCCAGCGTGAAAGCCAACAGCTGACTGACACGAATGTTAACTAGCATACTAGCATGCAAAAAAAAAAAAAAAATCGATAGCTGCATTTGTCGCAAGTGGGAAAAATTTAAATCTGCATGGCACTTTACTCCAATTGGCTCATTCGCTTGCTTAAACAACGTTGATTCTGATTCCGCAGAACTGGGTTGGGTGTGAAAAAGTATTTGTTGTTAACATTCTTTTTTCATTCGGTTTTTCCCGTTACGGGTTCTTTTTAAAGCTGATCGTTTTGTATTCATTTTGTTTAGTTCTTTTTTCGTAACAGATTTAATGTTTAGTATAGAGCTTAGAAAAAATTCGCAATGTGAGATAGGCAAGAAGTACGGCATGTAGCAACATCAGCAGGGCAAAGGGCACTCCTTTAAAGGCAAGGAAGGGCAAAACTATTTTAAGTAAAGTGATAGCGATTGCTGTATGAGTCGTACGATTTTTGAATCAAGCACAGGCAACGCCGGGCCATGCTGCTAGTATATATATATATATATATATATATATATATATATATATATAGCTTATATATCAAATCTCTCTATACAAAGTGTAATGGGTAAATTGATTCCATTTTATATTTTTAATTTCGCGCATGCCCGCTGTTTGCTTTTTGATTTTGTCGACTGCACTGTATAGTAGGGTCAGTTGGGCACCGTCCGTGAGAAAAAGAGCACCATAACTCAATTCACTCCGCCAGAAATTTGGAAACAACATACTGTACTGTTTGGCATTTACACTGGAAGCTCCAATAAAGTCATTTCGGAGTGTTTGGTAGCCAATCTGAGGACAGTGCAGAGGATTCGGTAAGAGTTGGATGAGTATAATGGTGACTACTAAGGTGTTTGGAGTGATCACTAGTGCTAGCAAAGTAATGTCTCGATTCCCACAAAGCCTCAGACTCAACACGGAGGCTGCATCAAGTGCTTTGAGGAGGTATTGCTGCGTTGGATCAATGGAGTGGCTACTGAAAGATCCTATGTCTGGCAACAGGACTCTGCACCATGCTACATGAACACAGTCATGGCTGTCAGACAATTTCTGCGACCACATAACCACCTACAAGTGACCATCCAACTCCCCAGACTTCAACCCCTTTGATTATTATGTGTGGGGCGCAGTTGTGCGAAAAACCAACAAAACTCCTTGTAATACCAAAGATGAACTGAAGGCAAGGATTATGGCAGCATTCACCAACTTCAACAAAGAGACCATCCAGAAGAGATGCAGGAGATTCTGAAGTCGTCTGGAGGGCATGGTTGAAGCCAATGGCGGTTTTATTGAATAAATTTACTCCTTGGTGTTTCGAGATAATTTTTTTTGTAATTTTGGTAAATATATCCGTTAAAATGAGATGTCAGTGTTATTATCATTTTGGCGGCATTTAGACGACAATTTATCCATCGCACCCTCTGTATAACTAAACCGTGCAATACATAAAAAAATAATCAAACCTCCCACTCTCAAGGGAGAAAATTATGAGAACATTATAAGTATATATCTGAAACCTCCTGGCGACAGGACTGAATAATTACAAAAGTGTTTGTATATATATATATATATATATATATATATATATATATATAGGTTGGCATTTCTTTCTGTGGTAGACCAGTTGCCAACCAATTCTTTAGAACCCGGTCTGTTCTGCTATTTACCAATAGCTGGGAGCGGAGAAGAAGATTCATATCTTTCCCAAGGGTATTAGCACTTAAGTGAATATAATGGATTCGACTGGAATTCGAACTCGGCTTTCCGATTCCTCAATCCAAGCTGCTATCCATTACTCCACAGTAAGAATACATTTTCGTTTCTATTTTCTTTAAAACTTCCTTGTTATTCACCTGTTCAGTCCATGGCTTTCTCAGTGTCCTTCTGTAGAACCAAATCCCTCCTTATTAAAGCCTCTTCTTCATCTCTGATGAAATTGTCTAGCATTCACTGCTATATAGGAAGACTGATATTATATAACTGTTAACAACTCTTTTGTTTGTTTTTAACGAAATATTACTGTTTCTTATATATATATATATATATACCAGTTAAGTTTTCACCTATGAGATCCTTAAGGCGCCACGCTGAGCAATTGCTTTTCATAGCATTTCTATTAACGGTGCCCATTATCTCCCCAAGTAACATGCGACAGGTTGGACTTGGTTACATGGTATCAAAAGTAAGTTATGATCCATGACCTGGCATATATACATAATCACACATATTCATACGTACGCACATATCTCACTAGGCATTTAAAAATGCACAAGGAAAATGAAAATGAAAATGGATCGTCAAAAAAAAAGAATAAAGTTATGACGCGAATTGTGCTTACATCCCGAATTAGTCTACAAAGGGTAAACAACAGACGTCATTCAAATGTAATCATATTGCTAGATTCTTTTCGGTCCGATTTTGAGCATTACAGTTAAGAGCTCACCAGATCATTCATGCTCTTGAGGATCAGGGGTGCGAATTCGAAATTTATTTTATTTTGCTTTTAGTTCAAGCTGATTGCTTAATTGTAGAATTTTTAAAAATATCCAAAGAGACTATTACGTCTATTACAATTTGTTGTAACCTAGGGAAAGTTACTGAATAGAATAATCGCACGAAGGTTGGTAATAAACAATAATACTTACGACAAGAACACCACGTATAAGATTCGCCAGCGGCACGTAGAAGAGGTAGTCAACTGCTAGAAGTGAATTAAGCCGTCAGATGTGGCACAAAGCCGAATCTAATGTTTGGTATCCTAGCCCATAGGCCCGGCTAAAAATTCCCCGTAAACCCTGTATAAAACGGAGTCAGGTAGCTGTTTCCAGAGACGAGACTCTGCCCTTTGGCATAGCCTCGTTTGGGGATCCTCTCTTCCCGGAGGCAGAGAGTTTGACCAGCACAGCTGGAGACGAATCTCCAACTGCAGGATATCTACCAACCGCCCCACGCGGTCAGATGTGGCACAAAGCCGAATTTAATGTGGTGTATCCGAGTCCGTAGGCTCGGCCAAAAATTCCCGTATAAAACAGGGTCGAGTAGCTGTTTCCCGAGACGAGACTCTGCCCTTTGACATAGCCTCGTTTGGGGTTCTCTCTGCCTGGAGGCGAAGAGTTGACCAGCACAGCTGGAGACGAATCTCCAACACTAGACCAACATACAGTATTTATGCGAATGGGGATATACCCATTATCGTCTGTAGGGATGCTACAACACTACTAGCTCAGAATGAGAAATGAAAGAACCGAGTTCAATTTTCAGTCGGGTTCGTTGCATTCACTTACGCACAAATACGACTGGTATGACTCCACCTCTTCTTTCCCAGCTATGGGTTAAATAGTAGGATATGTAAAAAAAACTCATTGTTACTCTCAAAAAAGAAAAATTGTTAAGGCAATATTCGAGAAAACATAATTATTCTTACACTTCAAAAGTAGGTTTCGGCTTTAAATAATCACACAGAGGTTGATAAGCCGTAAAATACCCAAATTAATCACTCAACCAATTTGTAAGACTTGTGACTTTAAATAAACCAGTTAAAAAGAAATCTTCGAAACAAAACTAGCGGGTATATCGATAGTCAACATGTGAAAGAGAAATCCGCTTTTCGCAAGTTTAATTACGTCAAAACAAACAAACCCCCTTCCCTTTGCACTGAATGACATATTCAGTCTCGACAAATTGATAGAAAAAAAAAGTTTTAAATATGTCGCTTATTTTGAGAGCGAGAAAAGCCCGTGGTTTTTGTCAAAGTTCATCGTCCTTTAAACATTGTGGACTGGCGCTAAACAATCACAAAGAACTCCTACCAAAATAACATAAACCACATCATTTGAGGAATACCAACAGCGGCAACAACTTAAATGTGTAGATCAGGTAACTATAAGAGAAAATACTGTCATAATTAAGGTGTTGGCATTCTACACCACTTCAAATAAAAGGTTAGGAAGGAAACTACCACCAATACCGGAAAGAGTGATAACAGTTACGGGGCTTGAGAAAGCTATTCTCCTGAAAAATTGTTTTAGGAGAAAGATTTTAGTTTTGAAAGCAGTACTAGCTGTGGGTCATTAAATGGCAAATGTTTCCTTATAAGGAAACAGCTAATATTACCCTTGATGTTATCATTACCATATTATTGATCCATTATCAATCACATTGATAATTATTTCAGTTGACAACGTTTTATTAATGGCAAACTCTCAGCGAGTACAACGGGTATATGTGCAAGAAGCCTAACGTTTATCGACTCGGAAAGTGGAATCGGTGAGTCGAGTTCAAGTTCCGGATTCATCCGTTGCACTTACATTCGAAATAATGCACCTGGAAAAAGCACGAATCCATTTTTCTCTTCCTCCAGGCATGGGTCCCTAGTAGGTTATGCTTTGCTCTTTTGGACTTATATGCCCCCCGCCAACATCAGAAAATCACTCAACTATCTTTCCCCAAAAGTCATGGAATTCACAGATAATATAGAAATGGAATCTATAGTACTTCTTTATGGTCTCCATGGCATCAAACCAAAAGAAACAAAATACATTTATAGGAAGGTACTGAACGCATGAGAAATAAGGTGAAACAGCGTTTAACTTATTTGACGAGTCTGAGTGTATGGACGGAAGGACAGGAACATAAACGATTATTAAAAGGTAAACAAAAGACAGGAAGTTGTCTTGATCGACTAAGTTCTGAATGGACACGGTATATACAAGGAGAAGCGAATTTATGGAAGAACAGGAAAAAATAATAGTATTTAAAAGGCAGGGGAAGACTGGAAGTTGTGGAGAGCTTTGATCATTCACCAACGTCCTAAAGGGACATAGCATATAAAAGAAGAGATGAATTTATGGAAGAACAGGAACAAAAAGTTGTATTAAAAAGGTGAGTGTTACTTAGAGCAGAAAAATGCAGGAAGTTGTGGAGGGCCTTGACCACACATACTGGAAGGTTATAGAATATAAAAAAGAAAGAACTGATAGGGAGAGGTAATCCATAAACGCTATTTCCAAATGTTTTAGAAATAGAGGCTACATCACTCTGTCGTTCATTTGTACTTTAAGTTTAATCCTTACAGAGTACCCGATTAATATGGCCCTGCAGAAGTGTACCCTAGGTTTGGTAAATATTCAGAATCCTTAGTCATTAATCCCGTAGATCTTAGTTATTTTATTAAATGGCAGGTTATTCTTTAATCAAAATAAACATGTACCTAGGACACCAAATATGAAGGGGACGCCATATGTTTTTTAAAAGTAATATACTTTTTATTGATCAGGCCGCATTTGTGATATAACAATGTTCTACACCTTTGTGCAAATTAATTGAAACAAAATGAATAATTCCGTTATTATTTATTTTTTTCATATTATTCCACTGAAACATGACCGAGTCCACATGTTAGTACTTCGTATGTTCACTCCACGAAGACTTTCCTTGCAGATTGACCACAGATTCTCGACTGGATTTAAATCAGGAGAGTTTCCGGGTCAGTTTATTGTACTTTGATTTGCTCACTGTTAAGGCTTGCCAGTGTGTTCATGCAGCGTTACAATTTTCGCACACTTCCATCGCAGACAATGGCCGTAGGACAACTAATCGACAGTCGGGACAATAGTGTCTGGGCGTGGTAAAGATCTAATTCAGTGACGGATGACGCAGTATTTTTCAAGGCCAAACAAATTTTATCATACACCTCGAAATTAGATTCATATTGCTGCATACTACTGCAAGTGAGCTAATCTGAGGAAAAAGATAGAAATCGATTACACCCTGTCACTCTAGTGCAGGGGGCGGCAACTCATTCGACCCCGCGGGCCGGATCGTGTTATAATGACGGGTCGTGGGCCGGACGAAGGTCATTAATGAAAAATTAAGGAAAATTACATATGCAGACCCCTGTCAACCTAAATATTTAAAACCATAATGAAAATAAACATTGAGAAATCAGAAAAAACAAAATAAAATCTAAAATTAAAAAACACCTAACAAAAATTACTTTTCCTCAAGGAACGTCAAAATACTTCAAAGTGAAAAAAATCAACCGAAGTGAAATGGATGAAATTATGACGTGTAGGTTTGAAACTGTTATTGAAAATTGTTCCACACACACACACACACACACACACACACACACACACACACACACACACACACACACATCAAACAAAAATGAAGCATATATACCTATACATACGAGTACAAATAGTTGCAAACATATACACTTACGTACGTACACATGCGGTATCATCCACACATTCATGAGGCATGTATATATAATGCGCGTATGTTTAACTGTCTTTAGATTTCTGCTACCTCGCATGTCAGTCCCTCCCTGGCCTCTTTCACTTTATCGATCCTTCCGCTTCTGTTATCTTTTAATGTAGCCAAGGTTCATAACAAATATGTATCCATTATTTGACATTAAACGTAGGCAACGCAACTTGGTAAAATAAGACTCATGGAAGATAACTGGCAGATAGTCTAATATTTTTAGTGCAATGAGATGTGTAGACATTCTATGGAAAATGACATATAACAAATTTCATTTGAATGTAGTCTCTCATGTTAAAAATAGAGTCATTGGTAATCAGGCTCGCGGGCCGGTCAAAATGCCTTCGAGGCCCGGATCCGGCCCGCGGGCTGTAGGTTGTCGACCCTTGCTCTAGTGGGTCTAAAACTGACAATATGGTGAAAGAAAGGAAACTAAAGCGGTTGTTTCAATTAATTTGCGCAAGGATGTATTTCTTTTGTATGTCATATCCTTACTGGATGTGGTTGATAATGGTCCTCCACAACTTCCTCGCTTTTGTTGCATTCAAGAAAAAGTTCGAAACCGTCGACACAATGTCAAATTTTATTAGTCACTCTTTTAATTCTTCCTAAATTCTAGAAAACTAATTCACATATCTTCACAAAGATGAAAATAAAATTTTATTAGTCTCTCTTTTAATTCTTCCTGAAGGAGTTATGGGATGCAGAGGGATTAAAGTAATTTCCTGTCTGCAAGTGTTACAGAGCAATATCAGAAGACTGGGGTCATGGGGAAGGGGATGGCACTCACATCAGGTATATTAATGCAATGTAACACATGATGTTGCATTGTGTAGACCTAGTTGGGAGAATTCGGATACAAGTTTGGTTTAAAAGTGACAGTGAAAATTTTGTGGTGGTAGATGGCCTCCTCATATTGTTAGACAAGAAAATATGAAGAGTAAAACAGAAAATTTGAGCCAGAGTGGAAAGAAGATACATGAATAAATATGGCAGACATGCATTTCTTAATATTTATTTTTGTGATGTCAACGAACACCTGTTGCTACTTTTGTGATGTCAACGAATACTCGTTGTCACTTTCGTAATGCTCGTTGTAGTAGAGACTTTGTAATCGCAGATACAACTATAGTAACGCCGTTGAACAATGCTGGTATCAGACGATTTCGAATAGCACTCGCACTAATAGTACTTGCTCAATAATACTTGCTCGAATAGTAACAACTGTGTAGTGATCCGAATAGAGAAATAATATAGTGAATAGAGTAGAGAATAGCGGTCCGTAAAGTAATAGAGGATAGACTAGAAATAGAGATTCGTATAGTAATAGAGGATAGACTAGAAATAGAGATTCGTATAGTAATAGAGGATAGACTAGAAATAGAGATTCGTATAGTAATAGAGGATAGACTAGAAATAGAGATTCGTATAGTAATAGAGGATAGACTAGAAATAGAGATTCGTATAGTAATAGAGGATAGACTAGAAATAGAGATTCGTAAAGTAATAGAGGATAGACTAGAAATGAGATCAATTGAACGTCACGCCACTTCGAATATCACTCGCACTAATAGTACTTGCTTGATAATACTCGCTCGACAAGTAACCCGTATAGTGATCCGAATAGAGAAATAATATAGTGAATAGAGTAGAGAATAGCGGTCCATATTGTAATAGAGGATAGACTAGAAATAGAGATTCGTATAGTAATAGAGAATAGACTAGAAATAGAGATTCGTATAGTAATAGAGGATAGACTAGAAACAGAGATTCGTAAAGTAATAGAGGATAGACTAGAAATAGAGATTCGTAAAGTAATAGAGGATAGACTAGAAATAGAGATTCGTATAGTAATAGAGGATAGACTAGAAATAGAGATTCGTATAGTAATAGAGAATAGACTAGAAATAGAGATTCGTATAGTAATAGAGGATAGACTAGAAATAGAGATTCGTATAGTAATAGAGAATAGACTAGAAATAGAGATTCGTATAGTAATAGAGGATAGACTAGAAATAGAGATTCGTATAGTAATAGAGGATAGACTAGAAATGAGATCAATTGGACGTCACGCCACTTCGAATATCACTCGCACTAATAGTACTTGCTCGATAATACTCGCTCGACAAATAACCCGTATCGTGATCTGAATAGAGAAATAGTTTAGTGAATAGAGTAGAGAATAGTGGTCCGTATAGTAATAGAGGATAGACCAGAAATAGCGATCAATTAGACGTCACGCGACTTACTACTTATACATTTTCTCTATGGTCACGTGGTCTACTTAATTCAATAATGGGATCGCCTGTGTTTGCTCACTGGCGATCTATTTTCAAACTCAAGTGTCGGCAGTGACACTTTATTCCTATATAACATTTATATAAAAACTTTCTAACAAAATTTCTATGTAACGAAAACGTATGTGTAAATTTTGTTCATGTCTTGCGGCTCTCAAACAGCTTTATCGTGTGTGGCTCTTACATTAAGCAAGTTTGAGCATCTTTTGAAGGAACCGGAAAGCCAGTCCTAAATATGAAACAAGATTAACAACTCTCTTCAACAGAAAATATATTCACCACTCGTCAGTGACATTTTCGGCAGTTTTCAGATTTTTATTTGTATCAGTTTACGTTTATATAGTAGGAAATATTTACTTCGGTATTTTTTTTATTCTGCTTTTATTTACCTTCTATCGAGGATTAGTTACTTGTTGATAGAGAATCACTTAAGCAGAAATACTCTAACGCAGAGATTCTCAACCGAGCGATCCTCTTAAGTGCCGCGAAATATTGTCAGATATATATATAAATATATATATATATATATGCGTTGGGGGAAGTAGTAATGGTGCAATGCTAGTATTTGAATAAATGAATAAGTATTAAACGTTTTAAAAAATAAATTCTTTTCACTATTCTTGATACATTTTGGATTTCAATACAAAAGGAATATCTCACATTCACTAAAAATGCGTCTCTCAAACATCTGAACTTTATCGTATGTAGCTCTTCCACTAAGCAAGTTTGGCCACCTCTGGTCTATGATTACGCTCCCAGATATTTCTTCAGAGTATCATTAGCTGAGGATAGAATCCTGGCCCTATCGTCACATGTAAATTCGATTAAATATAAGCCAACTCTCTCGTTTCTTTTGATAGCAAATAAGCGTTTGCCTTGCCAAGTCACTGACCCTAAAATCAAGGTCTTTGTCTGTGACGCGTAGAGATTCACAAAGCCACCATTATCGCCTTTTTACCGTTTCCTCCTCTAATTCCTCGTTTTGGCGAGATTTAGTACATCTCAAAACAGTATCCTTGTTGGATTCTTATATAAAACGCATTCTAATACCAGACAGGTTTTTTAATATTATTTTTAACAATTTTGGCTTGGAATTACACCTATTGTTTCACAATTAGTGTAAAGATATTTACTAAGTAACAAGTTCGATCAGAAACTTCCGAGACTCGGCTTAAAAATTCTACTCTATTACCCCAGTAAATATTCTATTTTAATATATTATTTAAGTTTGGTAACAACATAAGATATGTAGATGACACAGTGTTGGCAGCAGGTACAAAAAGAGAACTCCAAAATCTCCAACAGAAGGTAGTTAAGGAAGGCGAGAAAAAAGGACTAAACCCCAATTGCAAGAAGACAGAATGAATGGTCGTTAGCAAAAGGATTATTCTAAACTGCAAATTACAAATCAGAGATACCAAAATTAAACAAGTAAAGAAGTTTAATTATCTGGGAAGTGGACAGAGGACGGAAAGTGTGACACCGAGATCCGAAGTCACATTGGGAAAGTGAAAAAAGTACTAAGAAACAGACAATTTTCGTTAGAAACAAAGAAAAGAGTACTGAAGTGTCACGTGATATCTTGAAACAACAGAAATTTGGTTCTGCAGAAGGACGCTGAGGATACTATGTAACGAATTTGAATCTGAAAAATCAATGTTCAGCAAACATTCTACTCGTTTTTCCGGTTTTGCATCAATAACTAGCATCACAACTTACAGAAATACAGTAAGTCTCTGGCTTACGACGATCTCGACTTACGACGATGCGTAGTTACGACGCAATCGACATTAACCTTATGCATACGCAAAACATTATATAAATTATATTTATATACTCCATGTGTATTTGTAGTCTTAATTATGTTAAAATATGTCATAGAAATGTCCTAGATTAGTAATTTACTATTGGCTTAGCATAAGTCAGTGACGTTAGTGCTTATTCACGCAAAATCGCGGGTACGTTCCGACTTACACGGAAAATCGCGTTACGGCGCATTATAGGAACGGAACTCTGTCGCAAGTCGAAGACCTCTTGTACCTTGATTCTTATGAAACTTATTTGAAGAAATACAGCTGATTCTTTAAAATGTTTATTTTAATTCCATTTTTTTCACGAACTTTTTGAATGCTCTTTGTGTAAAAATAATAAAAAAAATACCGTCTTCGGAAATTCGAACTTGGTTTGACAGTTCCACTTTTCCATTCTGGCAACTGCTACGACAGCCTATTTATTTATTTATTTATTTTTAATAGAAGTGTCAAATAAATCTCCAAGTATAGGAATGCCAAAACTGGTAACGTTGTTTATACCTGCTGAGTCTTCTGATCTATGTTCTGCGTATGGCACAAGGTCAAGCAGAGATTAAAATGGTGGATAAACAAGGCTACGATATTCCAATCTTTCAAGTGACATGTTCGAAAACAAGTAAAAGCCAGGATTCGAAGACTGATTTTCAAGGCAGATTACCGCTTAGAACCATGAATATTAATTCAGAATTTCCTACACCTGCACAATTGATTTTGTAGCTCACCGGGTGCCAACCATTTGTCTAGTTCTATAGTAAGTTTAATTTAATAAATAAAATAAAATCGCGTCCTGGGTATGACGATAAACTACCTCCGCGTCCTGGGTAAGACGATAAACTATGTCCAACAGCAAGGCCTCTGAATAGGAGGTTTTGAGGAGCGTGGAACCACCTCTTAATTGCTGGTGTTCCCAGGTCCACCCTGACCCGGAGTGGTAGCACCAGTTAGGGTCCCAGCTATGGGCAAATAGTTAACTCCGAAACTGTGGTAAAAAGCATTATAAAAGTGTAAAAATAGGTTTTATTACCAGTAATACGTTTTTGAAAAAACAAAAAAACAACAACAAAAAAAACTATTACCAGCAATACGTTTTTGAAAAAAAACTATTACAATTTTGAGAAAAAAAAAATATTTCCAGAAATAGATTTTTGACAAAACAAAAATATTACCAGAAAAAAAAAAAAAAAAAAAAAAAAAAAGTTTTCGGCATTAAATGACCCATTGAGGTTGATATGCCGTAAAACAAAAGAAACCAAACCAAACTAAATCTCATAAAATCCTAGTGAATAATTTGATCCTCTTTGGGTGCCAGACATCGTTAGCCTTGTGCCATACAAAGTGAAACTTAACTGAAAGTAATCTAGTATCATTTAATTCATCACAAAGCAGACCTTGGATTTCTTCCACTTTTGATGAGCGGTTGTCTTGTCACTGAAGATTCTTGTCTTGAACGTCTGTAGAGAATTCGCGTTCACTCCAGATCTCAAGTGGAACTCATCTATACGATCCATCGCTAAAGATACGACAAAAAAATGGTCCTTGCTTTGGACTACACCAGAAAGTACCATGCTTTATCCTTATAAGAGGCAGAGCAGACTACAATGAAGCATTGCTGCCCTCTCTGGTGTAGAGCGACCTAATCCTCACTTTCCAGCCTTGACTGTGTTCAAAAACCTTTCCGCCGTCTCGTGGGCGACTAAGTATTTCCCATTCTACCACCTCTTTCTCACAGACGAAAAGTTTGCTAGCTTTTCATTATTCTCATTTTAATGGCAATTTTAATGCAATGTTATCGTCTGTCTTCTTAATTCTTGTTTTCTCTCCTTAATATTAGTTTTTCTCATATTCTCTAACACTCAGTAACCACTTTGCGTCTTAGTGGCTTTAGTGTTTTGCTTGGGGGGGGGATATTTGGGGAAAAATTCCCTAGTTCCACCAGATGAAACTTTTCTAACTAAGACCCACCATACCACATACACAGTCTTGAATCTTCCTCATTCTCTTCGTATTCCATTGATAAGAAAGAAATTTGTGCAACAGACTCCCGCGTGTATGTTCCCACGATCACTACAACATTTACCTGTCTAAGTCGAGAGTGAACCGTTACCTTCATAATCTGAACTTCTTAACTCTTCTTACGTCTACAAAACAACCCCAGTTAATAACGCTCTACCTTGAGTAGCTCTTAGGGCTTGCATTTATTTACAAAAAACTTTCTTCAGTTTCATGAGAACAGATTTTTCCCCCACAGTATGTTGCCATTTCTTTCTGCAGCAGACCAGTTGCTATCCAAGGCTATAGAACTCGGTCAGTTTTGCTATTTACCCATAGTTGGGAGAAGTGTCTCCCGTTAAGAGTCAATATTTTAAAAGGTCAAATCTCAACATTTGATACAAAGTTTTGTATCTTTAAGAATTTATCTTTACTCGTTTTTGCTTTATTTATTTAGTTCCTTGGTAAAATCTAAAGAAAAATCAGCAATATTATTGGTCCTGTTCTGGCGTCTCGACTTCAGTCACTTTCCCATTCCCGTAAAGTTGCCTCCCTGTGTCTTTTCTATAAATACCTTAATGGTAATTATTCTGATATTCCTCAGGGTACATAGACTCTTTGAATTTAAGCGCAGTAATAGACAGGCGTAGAGGTCTCATCAATTTACAGGTGAGTTGGTCAGATGCAACCGTAAATTCTATGCTAACAGCTTCGCACTTATCAATTTTGGAACTCCCTTCTGGTTTCAACTTCAATAATCAAAAATTTAAATGCAATGTTAATCGCTATCTATTGTCCTCTTGATTGCTCTTTTTTTGTTCTTGTTCCTCATTAATATTTCTCTTTCTAATTCTTCCACACCTAATAACCCCTTCTGTCTCAGTGGCTTTACTGCCTTGCATGGGGTGAGATAGATTAAAAAAAAATCGAAATTGTGTCACAATTCAAACAAACAATTATTTCCGCCACATCTCAATTTTTCAACTCTTTTCAGAGCAATATCGTGTGTTATGGCGATGCTTTGAAGTTGAAACTGACGCGACCCAAGACAATTTCTCAGCTGTTGTCAAGTAAGGATTAATGACTGAAATACCACCGGGGCGACCGTCTAATGCACTTAGGGGGTTAGCAGTCCAAACAAAAGGAACACTGTGAAATACATTAGATCTGAAGAAAAAGCCCCCTCCCCACCAAAAAACCCCACTGACGCTGGCAGAAATGGATAGGGGAAACATTATCTAGAACGGCCCCCCTTCTAATTTAGCATAAACTCTCATTTGTCTATTTATCCCACCCTCTCAAGCACACCCTTCTCGCATACACACACACATACTTCTCTCTCTCTCTCTCTCTCTCTCTCTCTCTCTCTATCTATCTATCTATCTATCTATCTATCTATCTATATATATATGTATTTGCGCTCTCCAGCAGTAAGTAAAAGAAATCTGTCGGATTAATTAAAAAAATCCATTCCTTTCTTTAGAAATTGATTCGTTTACGTTAGGATAGGAAACTTAGCCGATATGTCTATTTCGAGAGTCAGAGAAAAATCTGTGTCTAAAGGGAGTGCAGCTGAAATTTCAAAGCACCCCAGATCTATCTATCTATCTATCTATCTATCTATCTATCTATCTATCTCAGTCTGTTCATATCTATTTCAGTCTGTTCATATCTATCTATCTATCTATCTATCTATCTATCTATCTATCTATCTCAATCTGTTCATATCTATTTCAGTCTGTTCATATCTATCTATCTATCTATCTATCTATCTATCTATCTATCTATCTCAACCTGTTCATATCAACCTATCTATCTGTCTATCTAAACCTGTTCATATCTATCTATCTATCTATCTATCTATCTATCTATCTATCTATCTCAGTCTGTTCATATCTATTTCAGTCTGTTCATATCTATCTATCTATCTATCTATCTATCTATCTATCTATCTCAGTCTGTTCATATCTATCTATCTATCTATCTATCTATCTATCTATCTATCTATCTATCTATCTATCTATCTCAACCTGTTCATATCAACCTATCTATCTGTCTATCTAAACCTGTTCATATCTATCTATCTATCTATCTATCTATCTATCTATCTATCTATCTATCTATCTAAACCTGTTCATATCTATCTATCTATCTATCTATCTATCTATCTATCTATCTATCTATCTGTGTGTGTGTGTGTTTTCTGTCTGAATTTTCCTGATGCGGGGTTATCATTATTTACATTATTTACATGCGGACTATTGTCCTTATCCTTTGTTGTTACCTTCAAAGTGTTTCTGCCATTGTGCCCTCGGCCTTCATCAGGCATGTCCGATCATGTATAGCGAGAAAAGTGTAGTCATCAACCCAGGTGAAAACGAAGCAAAAATACTCGACCGAGAAGAACGCCAGAGATTCAGACATCTGAAAGAATCAGCGTCCATGCTAGGCTATGAAAGCCTCTTTATTAGGGTCTAATATAGAAATAAATACAACATAGAAAGCGTCAATAAAGTATGAGAAATGACAGCAAAGCTTCAGCAGCAGCAGCAGAAATCAGATAAATGGTTAAACACTCCATCTTCTACACGCAGGATTGTCCCACGGGACAATAGCTTAGTGGAATCGTGATATAGTAATTGTTAGTCCAAGCCCTGGAGAGAGCATTTCAATATAAAGTTCAGTCCATCAGGGCGAGCAATAAATAAGTTGATATATTCCCTGAAGGTTACTCGGATTGAGAAACACCCGATGAAGGGCATTTTGATAACAACAACAAAGATAAAGAAAAAAGCTATCATATAAATAATATCATGCCATATATACATATATATAACTTTTGCCACATCAGTATATATATATATATATATATATATAGTCATCCACAGACAGACTGTTTCGCTGTATCACAGCTCGTCAGTGTAACTAGACGTCCAGTTGCTTCAAGCCGGGATCGAAACCCGACTGATTTGACATTAGTCAGATATCTTACCCCTAGGCCATCGTCGCGCAGCAGGGTAGTGGGCGGGGGAATTTTAACGTTTTTTTATGAAATACATCAGCGGCTCGGAGACCTCAATTTAGTTTACTTGAATAGTAATGCTTAATAACAGTAGGAGCCGCTGTTTTTTTACGCCCCCCCCCACTTCCCTAGAGAGCTCAACCGAGCATATATAGTCATCTACACACACATACACACACACATATATATATATTGCTGTTTGACTGTATGTCAGAACACAACTTTTCATACTGCTGAGTTTTCGCACCAGCGTACAAAAATTCGTTGCTGTTTTTTAAAATAAATTTAAAAGACAATATTTAGATATACTCTAACACATATGTGACATTTTCTTTCACTACCTTTCGCCATCATAACTTTGAGAAAGGTATGAATCTGTCTCTTCTTCTTCCATTGGTTTCTAAAGCCTTGGGTGGCAACCAGTCTAGGAGAAGGAAACTCTGAATTCAAAGGCGGATCGCACTATCCTAATAGTGTGTACATACGCATGCGCCTGGAGACCGCTTATGAATTTAAATTCCCAGTGAAACTCCTATTAATGATTTACACGTGTTCGAATGAATCTGACCTCTGTGCTAAGCTTTCGAACAGAGGAGGAGGGTTCATTTGATGGAGCTGGATCAACCACTCCTCGGTGAATGCCGTAACAGGGACACAAGTAGATCAGCTGTGGTTTGACCTGGAACTAGATAGGCTCCACTGGGTTTTATTTGCCCAAGACCTTACTAAAAATATACGAATATACTAATATCTAAAATTATACCAACATCTCTCTTGTTTTCAACCCAGATATATGCAAAGAACGGGTCAGGTGATATGCTGTGCATCAACCCCTTCGACCACCCATGGTCATGGGACTGGTGATGATTATAATGAGCTCAAGTTAACCAAGATTACTTTAAAGTCACCTAAATAGTCATAAGGAAGCGAATTCAACATTTAATAGCGACTGGCTACTGGTTTGTCTGTCTTCGTGCAAGTAATTTGGGACAATATTATCGACAGAAAAATCGTTTTTTTTTTGTTCATCTTTACGGAGCAAAAGAATCCATAAGACACAAGGCTTACGGCCACATCACGCTGAAGACACCAGTTCTTGTACAATCACTGAAGTTAAGCAACATCGATTTTGGTCATTACCTTGCTGGGTAACCGCTTGGGAATACCAGGTGCTGTACGCTTGAATGTGCGGGTGGATAATGGCTCGGAATTGTTAATTAGAGAGCCGAGTTCCAATTCCACTTCGGTTCATTATATTCACTTACGCGCAAATACCCCTGGGAAAGCTATAAATCTACATATCCCCCCAGCTATGGGTTAATTAGTAAAATTTGTATCACTAAATCATTATTACCTCTTCCCAAAAATTCTTGCATTCTAAAAATATTTTCTAGCTTTAAATAACCTATAGAAAAACCCATAGAAAACGAATCACTCAATTAATGGGAATCTTTTATGTATGGAGTGACACTTCTTCCTAGGATCAGTATAGCATCTGTGCAATTTACCTACAATAAAAGTGTTACTTCCTTGTCATCTGCCTAGAATTGGAGAGTAGTACTAAGTGTGACTTTTGTGAAACGTTACATCACATCACATCATGTCATGAATCCTATAATCTACTATTTCTCCAACCACATCTGGGTTAATTACTAAGACTTGAATCGTTAAATCATTACTATCTCTCCCCCACCCGAATATATTCTTACAATCTAAAAATATTTTATGGCTTTAAATAACCTGCAATGGGTTGATAAGCCAGCAATGATATGAATCAATCTTAAGATAGAATATAATTTACTAGACTGACGAGAAATTTTATTCAAATGAGATTAACAGGATATTAAAAATGACATAAAATTGAGATATAAAATTTGATCAGGAATACCATATTAAAATCTCTTTACGATGAATAGAAATGATTCTTTTCTACTTATTCAATATTTACTTGTCTTTCTTTTTATCTTGTTACTGTTGCATAAAGATAAAAGCGTTTACATGCGATTCATCTTGTTTATTTAACGGTCGTAGAATAACGATATGAAAGTTGCTATAAAAAGACAACAAAAACTAAGATGATAGATAAACTATTCAGTTGAGTCATTAATAACGTCTGTCCTTGAAGACCATTTATAAAATCTAAGCATTACTTCAATAAGAGGCGATGAAAAATGGGTAATATACGACAATATTCAACACAAATGGCAGTTGATTGACGAGCATAAATCTCCATAAACTATTGTACGTGTGATGGGAATCGTTGGTCTATTATTAATTTAGAATTATTATCTTAGAACGCACCCCCCCAAAAAACAAAACAAAAAAAAAAAAAACAAGCATACACACACAGGATAAAAAAAACATTGGAATCAGGTTGATTTGATATAAATCACCTGCCATATTTATCTGAATTTTAATCAACCGTTTATTACCCTTTTTGATCGCTGCAAAACATTTTGATGGTAGAAAACATTCTATAATGAAAGCCAGATGAATGAGTTCATTGAAAACCTGCGAAATTTCCACAAAATGTATGGAAGCGCTTCCTGACAAGTGGCAATCAGTAATTACAATCAGTAATTACAATGAGTAATTGCAAAATAATAGTGAATATATAATTGAATATAGTGTAACATTACTTTATTTTTTGAAGAATAAAAAGTTGATAAACAAAACAAAATGATAACTTAATAGTCTAATAGTTTAATAAGAGTGAAACTTGAATAATTCATTAAAGAGAGTCACGGGCGGTGTATTGCCACGGAACCAGGTATTGAATTATGGAAGACAAGAAATAAGACAAATAAAAAAATTGTCAAGTTTAGTTACATAAAGCCATCATCGAAAACAATGTTGCAGTGCCCTAGGCAAAAAAAAACAAACAAACAAAAAAACAAACAAACAAAAAAACAAACAAACAAAAAAACAAACAAACAAAAAAAAACAAAACAAAAAAAAATACTCTGCAAGGTTATTTGATGGATGAGAATTGCATTGTCCTGAGAAGGACAGTTTTCTGTTTGCTGGCGAGCGTTGTCCTGAAAAGGACAACTTTGTAGTTGCTGAAGAGAGTTGTCCTGAAAAAGCCAGTTTTTGCATATATTACTGCTGCCGAGGGTGTCTGGAAAGGGAAGCGTGTTGGAGCTACCTGAAACGGCAAGATTAATGGAGCAACAGGTGCTAGTTACAATTAGTAATTGAAATGAGTAATTGCAAAATAATAGTGAATATATAATTGAATATAGTGTAATATTACTTTATTTTTTGAAGAATAAATAAAGATAAAAAAAACAATATGATAACTTAATAGTCTAGACTGATGGCTAGAGCAACGAACGATGGCCAGCTGAAGAACATGATGGCTGGCTGACTTTAACTCCTGTTGATGCTGGAACAGATACTACACTTCGATCCTCGTCATCTCGGCCACAGAAAGCCTGTTGGTATCTCCCAACTGGGACGGGATGTGACACAAACTCGGTTTTATTGTGGCGAATCCGTGCATAAACCCTCGAGCCAGGTACAAAATTCCTCATTCCAACCCCCAACCCCCGGCAACCGTTCTCCCCTTTAGTGCAATGACGGGGTGCAGCCACAGGCAACTTCTCTTCAGGACCGAGCATCACACTGTATTCATTTTCCTCGTCTGCGTCTGTTTTTTGTTGTTGTCGCTTTAGAGGCATCGTTATATATCCTGAACCAGTCTGTTTAAGGTTTTTCTTTCAGTTGCTTTTAAAAATGTGGGAGTGTCAACAGGATAAGAGATTCGGACAACTTCAGACTATGCCTTATATTGCTACAACTGGATGTAAGCAAGCAACAGCAACAAAATGATGAAAGGAAATAACTTCTAAAAAAGTGACTAATAACAACACTTTACCTATGACATTAGTTGATTATTCTTATTTTCAAATATATAAAAGAAGAGATATGGTACCAATGTTACTTTTTGAAAGCTGTTTGCTATATATAAATCTCAGAATTCTCTCGTTACACGGAACATAAACAGCTGAAAATGGATTGAATTTCACAGACTTGGACAGAGAAACAAGAAGGTCAATAACTTTAACCGAAATAGAAAGAAAACGAGATTTAAAACAAACATCCTCGTCCTAGTTTTCTCGCTACACCATTTTTGCCTATTACTGTTTTTCTATCTTTTTGTATAGAAGAGCTCCAATATTGAATGACAGAGTGACATCTGCATTTTCAATTTACTCTTTTCCAATCGAATCTTTTCCTCCCAAATGCCGTTTTTTTCCCTACGAAATCCCCCATATTTTCCGTCAAAATATTGATTATATTTTCTGTAGCGGAAGTGTTTTCATTATTCAACGTATCTTTGTATTTTTTAACTGCACTGTCATGGACTGTTTATTTTCTTGCCTTCGTATTCTCTAACATTATAAAGTGAAATATAAACATTGTTAGATGAATTGTTTCGACGAGCATACTTATCTTTGTTATTTCGATCACGTTTTTTTTCGGTTGGTGTTGTATTGCGACTTCAGTTGGCGTAAGTCAAGTGTATTACGTTATACACGCTTGAGTAATCATGTCTCTTTCGAGTGATGATTTTCCCGCAGTAGATTGCCGTTGCTTTCTGCAGTAGACTAGTTGCCCAAGCTGTTTTGCTATTCACCACATAGGTGGAGACGAGATGGATTCATACCTTATCCACATTTACGCGTATGTAAATCTAACAAATACGACTGGAATTCGAACACGGCTCTCTGATTTCTCAGCTCAAGCCGATATCCATTGTACATCCGTACGATAGAATAATTTAGAATTCTGCTTAAACCTATTCTCAAGAAAAGCACATAAGGACGATATTTCCGAACCTCTAAGAAAGATTCCCACCATTTATAATTCTCTGGCATTTATCAATCTGTAGAGGACCGTTTGTGTATTTACGTGTTGTTGTATTAGAAACACGAGTGTAACTCGTGGTAGAATATTAAAAGGTCCAACTACATGAAAATTGGCGGACTTAATCCGTCCAACCGAAGATGAAAGAAGGCAAATAAGACTGATATATGTATATATCAACAAATATGAATTAAACAAATTATAAGGCACATAGACATAACATTTGTGTATATGGGAACATTGTGTTTTGTTATTTGGTGAATGTTAGTATTTTGGTGAATGTTCATATTTTGGTGAATGTTTGTAATGTTCATAGCGTTTTCCCAGAAATGGGAAACGCTGATCTTCCAAGAGTTTACATCTTGTCGCTGAAATGAAGAAGAAAGAGAGATTTACATCACCTCCACTCAAGGTGGGATTCGGCACAAAGCCTGAAGAAAAAAAGAGAAAGAGGCAAGAAATATTTATAGTATGGGTAGAGAGACCTCTGGTGAAGAATTAGGGAACTAAGGAGGAGGTAACTCCTACAAATCTTTGTGTTGAGTAAAAATTATCCAATGTGGTTCCCGGGAACAAACAATAGTTTTCAGAGGAACTACTTAGGCATTTTGATAACCATTGTGTTTAATGATAGTATGTCTACAGAATGTCTAACAATAAACACTCCCCGTTTGACTGTTGCGTAAGTAACGTTGCCAAAGAGTTTTGGTTCTAAGAAATGAAAATGTTTGTGTATTTCATTGCCTAGTTGTTCAGTGTTTAATCATATAGTGAGTATGATAGTGTGGTTACATCATAATAATGTCGTATTACCCCATACATGTATGGGGCCTTATTGAAAGGTTGAAAGAATCAACATTTAATATAAGCAAAATAATTTTTATATGTTCTATCGCTATTTCTACGGAAAGTGCTCGGACGAACTGCATTCCCTGGTCCCGCCACTTCAAATCTTCATGGCAAGGAGACGCCATGCCACTTATATAGAAGCAAACTACTCCCATTAATCGATATTCCATCGGCGAGAAGTAAGTTCAATTCTAACATCTTCTCTTCTCGTGAATCACTGTCCAGTGGAACCGACCCCTAAGAAAATGTTACCCCGATCACTACAATCTTAGCCTGTTCAAGGCTAGGGTTAAATGTTATCTTCCACTCCTATCCGCACAAGTTGCCTCCTAACGTAACTCTCTACTTCGAGTGCCCCCACCCCAGGCCTTGTAAAAGGTGATCCTTACTATATATATATATATATATATATATATATATATATATATATATATATAACCAAGTATAGGATTGGTGTATACGGAATAAATTCAAATAACCAAAAATACTATTTTTAAAAGAATGCTCAATACAGAGTAGAGCAAATATAATTTAGTCGAAAATTATAACATAAATATGTTATAAAATCACTACAAAGATAGCCATTTTGTTTCAACACTTCTGGTGTCTTATCAAGTGATGGTGTTTCTACATTCAACACCATCATTTGATAAGACACCAGAAGTGTTGAAACAAAATGACTATTCTTGTCGTAATTTTATAACATATTTATGTTAGAATTTTTAATTTTTTAAATTGTGTATATTTAGGAGGCAATTTTTCACTGATACATGTTTCATTAAATAATATAGACTAGTATATCCAAGTTAATTGTTCGCAATGATTCTTCTCTCCTCCCCGTTAGAGATTTGCAAAAAACCAACGTAATTTACAAATTCAAATGCCCTTTGGAGATTGTATCTCCAATGGATTAAATAATATTTATGTTGGTCACACCACAAACTCACTTTCACGACGCTTGACTCTACATTTGAATGATAACTTTTTACGCATTTAAAACAACATGCCTGGCCGTATAAACAATTACGGAAAATACTCGTTGAAAACACAAATATACTTAAACATGAAAACAATAAACAAAAACTAAAAATTCTTGAAGCTATATATATAAAACAGTTGAAAGCTAATCTGAACAAAATAAACTATGAAATCTCCACAAATATTCTTAAATGCCTATAATTGATAACAGAACTCATTGGTTTATACCAACGGCTTCCCATACTTAATACTTCTCGTTTTCACTCTCGCGTATCAGGTTTGACGTCACGAGCTTCCGCATCTCGTATACACGAGTTAGTCGTTGCTTTGAAATTTTTCATGCAACAAAAACAGATTATCATTATTGCTTCGTCCGTGTGTTGGTTGATATATTGAAAAGTAATTGTCATCTTTGATAATGGCTTATGTAAGGCGAAAGCTTAAATTGGATTTAAACATGTATCAATATGGTGATTTTCATTTCGTCCTTTAACGATAATGTTATTAAGTGTTGTAGAGTAGTTTTCACAATGGAGGCTTGTATTTCACTAAGTCGGTCCTAAAAGGGTTCGACGTATAAAATATTAGGAACTTGAAATAATAATTAATGACGCAGCAATCTAGTTGTGGTCGTTGATACTTCAATGTCCGACATCGACTGACTCACTCAACTCACTCTGCGCCCCCTGGCGACTGCTACTACTACTACTTATTATCTGTGGGAGAGTCTATTAACAATAGAATAGGTATGTTCCGGTATAACATTAAGCTTATCAGACAATATAAAAGAAACTTACTTAAAATAATTAGACAAAATTTCTCTATATTATTTAATGAAACATGTATCAATATATATATATATATATATATATATATATATATATATATATATATATATAAAAAGAATTAATGGCTCTTACTTTTAATCAAACATTTTTAATACGGAGTGCGGCCAGAAAAAAACTCCAGAAATACCTCCTACATAATGTTAAGACATTAGTGTCAATGGTGTCTTCATCTAGCTAATGTCTTGTGCGAGTTATATATGGGAGGTATTTCTGCCGCACACTGTACTTCAAACTTTATGATAGTGTACACCACTTATTTGGAATAGACGTCCCATTTTTGTTTATTAAAAAGAGTGTATTGCGTCCACCAGCCTCACATATTTTCTTTACTTAAAATAAATTTATACTTCGGCAGGAATCGACCCAGAATCCCCTTTTGTAGGTGAAAATACTGTTTATTTCGTCTTGCCTTACAACTCGGCCACGAAAGACGTCAAACTAGGCAAGGCTCTTTTTAGCCTAGAAGGAAAGCACACGCTTCCACTCATTATTTTTCTCGAGATCCCGTATCATCTCAGTTTTGTATCCGAAACGTAAACAAAGCAATTTCTAAAGAATGGATTTTATTTTTAATACGATATTTTTATTACATCAAACGTTATTACAGGGGTGACTTGTTATTTGAAATATGATATAAGGAAAGAGTGATAAGAGTTTAAGAGTTCAAACATAAATGTCCCTGCGCATCCGAAGGAAGTTAATTATGTATACATGTCAGCGTATATGTATTCAGACATCGTAGTGTAAATTGTTTAACTGCGTGTCTGTGTATGCGTGCATATGCGCGACTGTGCGGATCACGCATGAATGTATTATTTTGCTTTTATGTATTTTGCGATGACAGCAGAATAAGAGAATTGATAACAGTCATCTATTCTGATTTAATTCAGAATATTAAATTCCTTATAATCTTGTTGAATTTTGTCGGATGAAACCCATTTTTCATCACCTGCTATATTGAACAAACGGAAGTTACTTATGACTCAGCTTAATATTGCATTATTTTTATATACGTTTCCTGACGAAACGAGAAGCTCCGCTTGGAAATTACAGTTCGATTGATTCGTAAGTTGTTAAGTCAGATCCTGGTTGAGAACAAATGTCATGTCATTGTTGGACCGTTTCTGGCTAGTCCGTCACGATATGACGTCACGTCGATGTTGGGACCGTTTCTGGTTAGTTCGGTAGGATATGATGTCACGTGATTTTTGGGACAGTGATTTTAGTTCGTTGTTGAGTTAGTTTCTGTTTAATTCACTTGGACATAATGTCCTGTCAATGTTGGGACAGTTTCTTTTTCTTTCGCCAGGATATGACGTCACGTCTTTGTTGGGACCATTTCTGGTTAGTCCACCAGGATATGACGTCATATCATTGTTGGGACCTTTTTGTGGTTAGTTCCCAGGATATAACGTCACATACTTTTTGGGGACTGTTTCTAGTTAGTCCGCCAGGATATGACGTCACATTCTTTTTTTGGGACCGTTTCTGGTTATTTCAGCAAGATATGACGTCACATTGTCGGGACCGTTTCTGGTTAGTCCGCCACTATATGACGTCTCTTTTTTCTTGGAACCATTTCTGGTTACTTCTCCAGAATTTCCATACTTGTCGGAATCGTTTCTGATTGGTTCGTAGAAATATGGCTGTTTCGAACAATCTTGAAGACCATGAGTTTCTTTCATTTTTCTTTGTTGAAAGTTTCCCGCTTTTTTTTTGACCCAGCTGATGAACAATGTGGTATGAATGAAGAATTAGATTTACAAGTCGTGTTGTGTTCCAATTGATTTCACATTTATATTGTAAGTCCCTGGTATTGAGAGGTTCTCTATAAAATCCAAATGAGTATCTGCAATATTATTGGGCTTGATCTAGTGTCTCGGCACTGGTGACTTTCCCACCGCCGTAAAGTTTCTTCCCTGCGCCAATTTTCATGGTAGTTGTCCAGATGAGCTCGTCGCCATAGTACCTAGACTTTATCAATTTAACCACAGTACTACAGTGTTCTATAAGTTTTTAGCCACCCTTGATTACAGCAATTTTGGTTTGTTTAATAACGTCTCTTCTTTTTTTTTCAGACAATACCGTGTTAGTATCAAGCTACTCTCATCTATGAACAATAGTTGACTTATATCTTGTAATGAAAGTTTGTGGAAGTAAGGAAATTAGTTATTTTCAACATGGACAAAATAATAGGATGGTATCATTGTGGCAAGTCAAATACAGAAATTGCTAGGTTTTTCCAGGTTAATCATCAAATGGTTAATAATGTTGTCAAGAAATTTAATGAAGAAGGCCATTGTCGTGTGAAACAACGTTCAGGAAGACCAAGCATCGTGTCTGAGCGAACGAAAAGGGCATTGAAGAGGGAAGTCATCAAAAACTATCGTCAGAGCTTCAAAGATGTCGACAACAGCATGGAAATGTTGCCATATGCGGTGAGAAAGACTCTGAAGAAGAGTTGCAAGAAAGAATCCCTTGATTTCAGAGGTTAACAAGAACCTTCGTATGGACTGGGCGAGAGAATTCGAGAGCAAAGATTATGAATTTTGGCAGTCTGTAATTTGGTCAGATGAAAGTAAATTCTGCCAATATTCGAATTCGAGAGTGGTTTATGTTTGGAAAAATCAGAATAAGACTTGGAAGACTTCCTGCAGGCAACCGTGAAACATGGAGGGATTGGAATAATGGTGTGGGACGCTGTCTGGTTTGGAGGGAAATCTTGTTGACGAGCGGTTGAATGGTCCAAAATACTGTCAAATATTAGAGAAAGGACTACTCTCACTATTTGAAACCAATCAGATTGACAAGAATGTCTACCTTTATCAATATCATGCGAGTAGAGTAGCAAAGGCCTGGAAGGAATCGCAAGGAATCAAGTCATTGGCACGGGCAGCCCAAAATCCAGACATGAATCCAATAGAGCACGTTTAAGAGCACCTTGACCGAAGACTTCAAGAGCGTTCAAACAAAATCACGTCAGTGGCAACCCTTAAAGAAACATTGCTAAAGGAGTGGCAAAATATGGATCAGACGATTGTTGATAACTTGATCAAATCTATGAAAAATCGAATACAAGCACTGAAACTAGCAAATGGAGGACCTTCTCTATACTAGTTCCAAATACTGTTTCTTTATGTTGAATATGGATTACGTAATTAAATTTTGAAATTGGATGTAAGTTTATTTGTCCTGGCTGAAATCTTTTCTTAGGCCACTGTAGATTGGTAACAAGATTTCGTCGATTTACTGTTGAATCGGCTCAATGTAACCGTAAGTTCTATGCTAATAGTTTATTTTCTCGCACATATATCTTACGGCCACATCACGTTGAAACACCGGTTGCCGTACGATCAGCGAAGTTAAGCAACATCGAATCAGGTCAATACCTAAATGGGTGACCGCTTGGGGATACCAGGTACTGTAAGCTTGGGTGTGCGGCTGGTGTAATGAATAATGGTTCAAAATTGTTCATCGGAGAGCAGAGTTCCAGTTTGTGGAGCTATCTTCCGGCTCCATGCTTTCCAGCCAACTTTAATCTGCAAAAATTTAAATGTAACGTCATTTCTTATCTTCTCTCTTCTTGATAACTCATCTATTGTTCCCGCTTCTTCATAATGTTTTCTCTTTTCTAATTCTTTCATATCCAGCAATCCCTTACTGGCTTAGTACTTGGGGGGAATTTGACTAAAAAATAGTACGATTCAGTACTAGTCACAATTTCTACTAGAAATCGCTGTATTCAGCTAACTATAATTAGTTGATCCATTCTGGTATAGTTGACTATATCTCTTACCATCCGCCATCGATCGGTGCATATCAAGCCAATGTATTGGTGTGTTGATATTTACCTATTTATGCAACTAGAGGGCTACTGCCAATGACATTTTCTCCACTAGGTGATTTACGCTTTGCCTGCCTTCTACACATTGACCCGTCTGGCTAGGTTGGACATCCTAGGAGATACACACCCTAGCTGAAGAACTCTCCAGATCATACATGCTTATCTATGCCGTTGGAGAATTTTTGTTTGCTTCAAGCTTTTCATCATTGAGATTTCTTCTTCTATGTGACAATGGTTTTATCTGACTCCTATCCATTGACCTGTCTGACACGTTAACCTTCCGCTAGCGTAGCCCTATGGATCATATGAGCCCGCATCCACATCAGGGTACTTAATCATGGAGTCGAATTGTGCGAACAAATCGTTTTTTGTTTTTGTTCGATGAATTATGATATTAAATAGTTCATGTTGTAACTATAATTCCATTAGACCATTTGTGCAAATTAATTGAAACAACCTCTTTAGTTTCCTTTCTTTCACCATACGGTCAGTTTTAGACCCACTGGAGTGACAGGGTGTAATCGATTCCTATTTTTTTTTTACTCAGATTGTTCATTTGCAGTGGTGTGCAGTAATATGAATCTATTTTCTGTGTGCATGATGAATTTTGTTTGACCTTGAAATATATTGCATCAGATTTTAATCACGCCCTGACACTATTGTCTCGACTGTCGATTAGTTGTCCCACGGCCATTGTCTGCGATGGACGTTACTCCAAGAAAGCATACGAACACTGGTAAGCTTTACCAGTGAGCAAATCAAAGTACTATGGATTGGCCCAGAAACTCACCTGATTTAAATCTAATCGAGAATCTGTGGTCAATCTGCAAGGAACGACTTCGTGGAATAAATATACGAAGTACTAGAATGTGAACTGGGTAATGTTTCATTGGGAAAATACAAAAAAGTAAATAATAATGGAATTATTCGTTTTGTTTCAATTAATTCGCAGGAGGGTTGATTCGAATAATTTCGAATTAGTTTATGTCATGGAATAATAAAGAACAAATAGAAAATAAGTTGACTTGAAAGAATTAATGTCTATTTTAAAATAAGAAAGAAAGTGTAGCGTATTTAAGATTTATATATTTGCAAATAAACTCAGTTCAACTATCTAAAACTCTGAGGGGCTGATACTTTTTTTCTTTTCGGTAGAAAATTATATAAAAATTATTATCGCCGGTTCGAATCCTGCCGGAGAACGCATATGTTTTTCCAATAAGATTTTTCGATGACAAATTACCGCACAAGAACTACGCAACCACCCTGACGTTATTGTAAAAAAAGCTGATAAGACCAACATTTTTGTCATCCTAAACAAATTGGATTACAACAAAAAACTTGGCCATATACTCCATGATCACATAAAGTTTAAAAAACTTAAGAACCCGACCAACCAACTAAAATCAAAGCTTAATAAACTTATTAATGCTAATAATGCTGAACAGAACTCCCTAAAATTGTTGGTGATTATAGACCTAGTTACATATACGGCACTATAAAAACACATAAACCTAACTATCCTCTCCGTCCTATCATATCGCAAATTCCAAGTATCATCTAACAAAATACATTAACCAACTTATTACTCCCTACCTTCCTAGTAAATATAGTGTTCAACTTTAGAAGTAATCCAAATCCTAAAAAGTGAAAAACCCGACAATGAAATCATAGCTTCACTTGATGTTGAAAACTTATTTACCAATGTCCCTGTTAGTGAAACTATTGGCATAATTATAAGAAATATATACAGTAACTCATCTTTACCCCCACTTAAAATTAATCCTAATATATTAAGAAAACTACTATTAGCTTGTACTACTGAAGTCCCTTTCTTCGATCATAATAACAATATATATATACAACGTGATGGTGTCTCCATGGGTTCAGTACTGGGTCCGACATTTAGCAATTTCTACATGTCAAACCTCGAAAATAAGATATTTACAGATTTAAAAAAAACATCCACCTACCTAAGATACGTTGATGATATTCTTATGTTAGTTAAAAATACAGATGAAATACTTCAAATTCAAAAACGTTTCCAAAATGATTCTGTCCTTAAATTCACATATGAACTCAATACTAATAATAAAATCCCCTTCCTTGACATATTGATAAACACAAATAATAACAAATTTTCTATTTCGCCATGCAAAAAACCTACAAGCATAAATTCATGTACACTTAACTACAAGAGCGAATGCCCATATTACTAGAAAATAGCAATTATAGAGAATCTAATACATCGTGCAGAAATTAATTCATCCACAAAACAGATTTTTTCCAGTGAACTAAAGAATATAAAACAGACACTTATTAATAATAGCTTTCCAAACTATATAGTTGATGAACAAATAAGATGCTTTCTTAGAGATCTCAATACTAAGCAAATAGTACATAATACTGCTTCTACTGATCTCAAACATATTAATCTCCTATATCGTAATCAAATGCATACTAATTATAAACAAGATGAAAATATACTAAAAAATTTAGTAAATACTAATATATATCAACAACAGATCCTAGCAAAAAAATTAAATTAATAATATACTACACTATATCTACTCTACTATATCTAACTTAATACTTCGCAATGATTCTTCTCCCCCGGTTAGCGATTTGCAAAAAACCAACATAGTTTATAAATTCAAGTGCCCTCTGGGAGAGTGTATCTCCAACGAATTAAATAATATTTATGTTGGTCACACCACAAACCATCTTTCACGACGCTTGACACTACATTTAAATGAAAACTCTAACATTTTTAGGCATTTAAAACAACATGCCTGCCCGCATACACAACTCCGTAAAATACTTGTCGAAAACACAATTATACTTCGACATGAAGACAATAGACAAAAACTAAAAATCCTTGAAGCATTATACATTAAACAGTTGAAACCCAACCTAAACAAAATCAACTGTGGAATCTCTACAAATATCCTTAGATGTCTGTATTTGGTTACGGAGGCCATTGGTTTGTGCCAACGGCTTTCCATACTTCATACTTCTCTAATTCACTCTCGCGTGGTCATGTGTGACGTCATGAGATGCGGTGCAATTTTCGCTTCTAGCGTCTTATATGCACGTATTTATCGTTGCTTAGAGATCATCTATGTAAACACTCACAGACTGTCATCACTGTCTTGTCCGTATATTGCTTAATATGTTGTAATTGACATCTTTGATAATGGCTTAAGTAAGCCGAAAGCTTAGATTGTATTAAAATATATGGATCAATATTGTGAATTTCTTTCTTCATTCAATGATAATGTTGTTAAACTTATTAGACGTTATGAAAAAAAATTACATAAAATAAATAGACAACACTTGTCTATATTATTTAATGAAACGTGTATGAATATATATATATATATATATATATATATATATATATATAAATGTAGAAGTCATAACATAATTTACCTCCTAGAATGCACACTATGCCAGAAACAATATGTAGGAAAATCTGAATGGCCCTTTCACTACAGAATTAATAATTATCGCAATCGAATTAAGTCGACTCCCCATGAAAAATTATTACCTCTGGAACAACATTT
This sequence comes from Acanthosepion pharaonis, assembly GCA_903632075.3. Taxonomy (NCBI): domain Eukaryota; kingdom Metazoa; phylum Mollusca; class Cephalopoda; order Sepiida; family Sepiidae; genus Acanthosepion; species Acanthosepion pharaonis. Next base: position 1,557,708 of record CAHIKZ030002013.1, on the reverse strand, counting down.
CCGCCTAGAAAAACACGATTATAAAACCCATGCCAAATTCACTATAATTGAGAGAATAGAAAAGTTCAGAGCAGATAACATTAGAAAGATTTTAGAGTTCCATGAAAATAAGTGGATACGACGTTTAAAAACGCACTATCCACACGGGCTTAATCACAAATTTAACAACATAGATAGTATTAATATATAACCCCACAAATCCGGACCTACCCACATTTCTCACCCACACAAGACAGATATGCTTACGGAGGTGTTGAGGCCCCACACTTATACACAAACCAACACGAATATACACACTTACACTCATCATACTCACTCACTCCCTAATCAGCCAAATGATAACACACACCCATATTAATATAGACGCTTACACACATCATACTCACGCACTGCCTAAGAACTAAATAACGCACACACTTAACAGAGACACATTCCCTTTCCCGATACCAATAAAACTGTCAAAATGACCAAAGTAATTCACAGCAGCATGAATCCATCCAGCTTTTATCTTAAATAACAACTTAAAAGAGATTGTTTGACCAACACAAGGACTGATCAATATTCATGTTAAAAAATTAAAAAAACAAAAACAAATGAAAACTACAGACAAAAGTTCATTTTCTGCATGAAGACATTCATTTCTGTAGTTCACTGCTACCAGAAAGCAGAAATATTTCTTCTCCTGATGATGGCCATGTTGGCCGAAACTAGTCGAGGAATCTAATTGAAATAATAATAAAAACGAAAGAATATTAATATACAACCCAGTGTGTCTGAAGATTTAAATGTTTTAATATTTTTTATTGTTCAATATATATATATATATATATATATATATATATATATATATATATATATATATATATTGTGTATATTTAGGCAGCAATTTTTCATTAATGCATGTTTTATTAAATAATATAGAGAAGTTTTGTCTATTTATTTTAAGTAAGTTCCTTTCATATTGTCTGATAAGCTTAAAACAACATGCCTGGCCGCGTACACATTTCCGGAAAATCCTTGTTGAAAACACAACTATACTTAAACATGAAAACAATAAACAAAACTAAAAATTCTTGAAGCTATATACATAGAACAGTTGAAACCTAACCTGAACAAAATAAACTACGACATCTCCACAAATATTCTTAAATGCCGATAATTGATAACAGAAGCCATTGGTTCATACCAACGGTTTCCCATACTTAATAATTCTCGTTTTCACTCTCGCGTGGTCATTTGTGGCGTCACGAGCTGCCATGCGATTTTCGCTTCCGCGTCTCGTATACACGAGTTAGTCGTTGCGTTGAAATTTTTTCATGCAACAAAAACAGACTATCATTATTGTTTCGTCCGTGTATTGTTTAATATATTGAAAAGTAATTGTCATCTTTGATAATGGCTTCTGTAAGAAGCCGAAGGCTTAGATTGGATTTAAACATGTATCAATATGGTGATTTCCTTTCGTCTTTCATTGATAACGTTATTAAACATCAGACAATATGAAAGAAAATTACTTAAAATAAATAGACAAAACTTGTCTATATTATTTAATGAAACATGCATTAATAATAATAATAATAATATATATATATATATATATATATATATATATATATATATATCGTCGCAAACTTTTTTTGCCTATTTTAGTTTTCACCGTAGAATTATAAGGGGGTGTTAAATCATTATATATTTCTACTACTAGTTCTATGTTTATTTTGCATTTTATGGTCATCATATATATATATATATATATATATATATATATATATATATATATATATGGTAATCAAATGACAATTGGAAAAAAAATATTACATTTTGCCGACGCGTTTCGTCTTCCGACTTTTCAAAGGCAAAAATGAAATCGAAATGTTTTTGTTGTTATAGTTACATTAAAATTCAAAATTAAAAAAGATAGACGTCGGCAAAATGTAAGATTTTTTTCCAATTGTCATTTGATACCAATCTGTCTTGTCCACAGAATTCATCTGGAATTTAACTTTATATATATATATATATATATATATATATATATATATATATATATATATATATATATAAAGAAATATGTATGTTTAATTGATACCAACGTATTCGGATCGGTAGCTTGATAGTTGATTTTCTTCTGACCGCATAGTTCAGTGTTTGATCTTAGGTAAAAGGCAGATATGTCTTCTATTGCCTTTCAATGGTTCTTCTAACTTTGATGAATAACGCGGCACACTGTTTCTCGCTTCTGTTTTCCCAAATGGTTAGCCTTGTGCCATATCAAGCTACGTTAAATATTCATGGGAAAATAAGCATTTTCTTTTTCCCTCGTCACTTTGACATATATATGATTGTTTTTAAAAGACTATGACGAGATTTTCCCACACGTATGCACACACATGCGAGCGTTTATCATAAAGGAAATTAGCGTATGCTCGCGTCATTTTTTTTTTTTTTGTCTATTATTTTCGTCAACAAAACTTTTTGCTTGCGTCAGGTGTCACCAAAGTACAGAGACCTATTCAACGGGCGATCAAAAAAGAAAAATTGTGTGTTTGAGGCGTATACATTCAAATTATTTGTTTATGACTTTGCGACTCTACGATAGACGAAGGCTTGGGTCACTTGGCACGCATGCGCGTGCACACATACCCCATTCTCCACAATGAACGGAAAACAGAGAGAAGGCTTTCTTTTTCTTTTTCTTTTACTTGTTTGTATTAGTATATAAAATAAAGCTACTGACTTATACAAAATAGAGGTACCGAAGCAAGTAGGTGTTTGTACGCTATACCTGGATAGGTCGGCCAAATTTATTTCTATGTCAGAGTTTTTTAGCTCTTTCTTTTCACCGAAGGCAGTGAACGACGTCATCGGTAGAAAATAAAGAAAAGCAAAAAAAAAAAAAACAAAAAAAAACATGGAGAATAACCAAGAGAACGAAAATCAAGAAAACAGACGATTAAATTGATTTATATTTTTTTTATAATGTTCCATCACTTTCGTAGTTCTGCTTATTTAATTTTTTTTTTTTTTTTTTATCTCTGAGGAATGCCGAAAAGTTCTCGGCTCGACGAACAAGCGATTGTTATTTGATGATTGAGTTAGGTTTTGGGACGAAGGTCGGGTCGTGATCCCATCACCACAACCTCGTATACATCTCTATCTACGAAAGGTTCTTATCCCGACCAAAAAGCGATTAAAACAAAACGGCTTATTTGTTCATTTCGTTAGATTTTGTGAAGTGTGTGGGGACAGGAATTATCAGCAAGCTTTTCGTATCTATCTATCTAGCTATCTATCTATCTATCTATCTATCTCAGTCTGTTCGTATCTATCTCAGTCTGTTCGTATCTATCTCTGTGTGTTCATTATCTATCTATCTATCTATCTATCTATCTATCTATCTATCTATCTATCTATCTGCCAGAAGTTCTGAAAAGTTCTCGGTTCGGCTAACAGACTTAGAAAAATCCGATGATTGGAAATTTTCAGCATTTCCTCGTATCTATCTATTACATTAATTTTTTAATCTAATTATCTATCTATCTATCTATCACATTCTTTTTTCATATGTATCTATCTATTCATCTCTCTCTCTCTCTCTCTCTCTCTATATATATATATATATATATATATATATATATATGAATATATATATATATATATATCACATTCTTTTTTCATATCTAGTTTGTTCCTATCTATCTATCTATCTATCTATCTATCTATCTATCTATCTATCTATCAGAAAGCTTTTTGTCTGAATATTTGTGCATTTTCTTATCTATCTACACAGAGCTTTGCTTCAGACAACTTATAAATCCGCCATTCTTTCTTCCATGTATTTACGTATTAAGATCTATATGCCAGAAAGAACCCACCTTTTTTTTTTACAAGCAATAAAACAACACAATATGAGAGATAAAAATGAGGAACACCAAGAAAAAAAAGAAAGAAAGAAAGAAAGAAAAAGAAATGACAAGAAAACAAGGCAAACACAAAGGACAAGAATTAAAATTCTGATTCCTTCACCGTACTTCCCAGATCTGTCATATTAGAAAAACATTTCCTCTCTATACATGACAGAAATGTATTCAGCAGGAGGAGGTAGCCGCCATATTGGTTGCTGCTTGTATCTTTGCCAAAAATTGTATTGTGGGATGCGAAGAAAATAGAAGAAAAAAAGAAAACATTCTTGTATGATTGCTCGTGGCTTCGGGCAAAGGCAGCTGGCGTCGTTCGGACCAGACAGTAGGCATTATTCTCTTTCGTAATGAATTCAAACAAGAGTTTTGCATTTTGGCGACTTTGTTCAACCGAGACACGAAAATGTACTGAAAGGAAAAAAATGAAAAAGAAAATAAAAAAAATGAAAAAAAAAAATGCAAAAATTTAGAAAAAGAAAAAAATGATTGAAAATATATAAACCAAATCGAAGAAGAAACTGGAAAAAAATGCGACATTAGTTACTGAAAAAAGAACCTTATTAAGCCGACACACACATACATAGAAAATGAATGAAAACAGTTTTTATATATATATATATATATATATATATATATATATATATATATATATGGATAATCGATGAAGAGAAAACTATTTGAAACAATATAGGTATAAGGATAATGGAAAAAAAATGAATGCAATTAGAAAAATAAAGTAAATTTAAGAAATAGGAAATTACTTTCTCTCTATATATCTATATATACACAGGCGCATGCGCGCACACACAGACATGCACACACACACACATGCACACACACACACATATATATATATACCAGTCTATTCAAATATATCGCTCTCTCTCAGTCGCTTCATATCTATCTATTTATCGATCTATTTATTATCTATCCCTCTATCTCGCTATGTATCTAATGCCAGTCTATTCATATCTATCTATCTATCTATCTATCTATCTATCTATCTATCTATCTATCTATCTATCTCGCTATGTATCTATGTCAGTCTATTCATATCTATCTATCTATCTATCTATCTATCTATCTATCTATCTATCTATCTAAACGGTCTGGAGTTGGAAACTGGAGAGCCGAGTTCCAATTTCTGTCAGGTTCTTTATATTCAGTTACGCACAAATAACTTTCGGAATGTTATAGATCCATCTTTTTTTCTATCTCAACAAACAAACAAACAAACACGCACGCGCGCGCATCTACCCGTCGGAATATTCGAGAAATCTTGTCAGAAAATAAAAAGAAAATTCTGACAAGAGAAATCAATAGTTGAATAAAAATACGGTTTAATTAAAAAGGGACTTTATCAAGACAAATGTAAGGCTTTTATTTTGCAACATTTATAGACAAGTGCAAAAATGTGAGATTTGCAAAATTTGAAACGCTCGTGAATAGGTTTGTTGAAAAGTCTACATACCTTATGGCGGATGCTACGTGATTTAATTTAATGTCAAATAAATGAAAGTGAGTAAAAGATGTTCTTGAAATTTTTTATGCAAAATTATATCAGAATCATTTAAGTTTGGTATTAATTTGTGTATTGGGGAGTTTAAATGACATGAAATTATGAATTTAACCGTTTTCTTTTAGATTTTTGAACATTTTTATATTCATGTCTGTTGACTTTGGAAAATATAAATTCTTTCAGGAATGGACATATTTGAAAATATGATTGAGATATGGCGCAGAATTATATTTTGATAAGATACGATACCAACACTCTCAAGAATTTTCCGTCTAAGTAAATTAATTTATCTTTGAATAAGTGTGACAGTCTTTAGGTCAAAGTTGTCGTTGAATTTATTTCTATGTATAACTAATGCATTTAATAAATTGTTGTGTATTAAGTCCCTTTTATGTTCATAGACACGTTTTTTAAAATTTCTGCAAGTTTTCCACTATGTATTGTGAGGAGCACTTCTGTCAGTTTATATATATATATATATATATATATATATATATATATATATATATATATATATTTCAATTCTGGTATATGAATGAAATTGGTTAGACGGAACTCTTTTACAATCGTCGAAAGTTATGCTCTCACGAAATCATTTTCAAGAAAGAAATCATAAGTCATTTTCAAGAACACTGTTTTATCCGTGTGGTAGGCAAGAATAATAATTAATGTTAGTGAGCATTACGGATATCTCTGAGGAAAAAATAAGAATTGTCCAGATATATACCAAACATAACATTTATTCTACTGAGAAACAATATGTACCATACAAAACTTTTATATTTTCTGTATGTTTTTTTATGGATCGATGAAAGTTCTGCTTTCAAAAAGGTTCGACATCTGGTGTCAGAAGGAGGACAAAAATGTCCTAGTTGTTTGTCCACGTCCTGCATGCGAAAAGAGACTAGAAGTTTCACATCTCCCGCTGAGGTAGCAGGAAGACGGGCCGTGATTGGACGGCTTTGTGACCAATCCGGATCTTCCTTACATATAGAGTGTGTGTGTGTGTGTGTGTGTGTTTAGCGTGTAACTGTTAAAGTATATCTGTGTGTATTAACTAATCACACACACGAACGCACACACACACACACGAACACACAAACATACATTTAAGCTAAAAGTTCAAAGTCTAGAAAATGCCAAGAAAAATGAATTATTCTAAAACAGAAATAAACAGAACCTTAAACCCTACTGCTGCTAGGTGTGTGTTTTTTTTCTAGTATGTGACCAAGTTAAAGTATATCTAGGTGTGTTAGCCGATCACACACGCATACACACACACATACACGAATAAACACATACGCACGCAGGCACACACATGCACGCAGGCACACACACGCACGCAGGCACACACACGCACGTACAAACATGCACGCACAAACACACACACATTTAAGCTAAAATTTCAAACTCTAAAAAAATGCCAAGCAAAATGAATTCTTTTAAAGCAGAAATAAACAGATCCAGAATCCTTTCTTTGACAGATCAGCAAATAATGATCAGAAAGCCGGAATAAACTAGCAGAGACAAAAAACCAAACAATAGAATATCGTCAAGAGAAGGAAATGATAAAAAAATTATTGTTAAATAAATATACAAACAACATTCTAATCAGGTAAATAGGTTCTATTGACTTAAGGATCCATTAAAACAGTTTTCATACTTTGAGTAGTTTTTATTGCATTAATTTATTGATTTAAAAAAAAAAATCCAGAAATTTCGATTTTTATCCATTCCTTTATCTTTCGACTTTTAATGCTTTAAAAAAAAAAAAACACTTCATTCTCGCTTTTCCCCTCCTTCTTCTCTCTTAAGAAACCATTTCTTCCTCGCTTTCCCCCTCCTCCTCTCTTTTAAGAAATCACTTCTTCCTCACTATTCTCCCTCATCCTACTCTCTTTTAAGAAATCACTTCTTCCTCGCTTTCTCCCTCATCCTACACTCTTTTAAGAAATCACTTCTTCATCGCTTTCCCCTCCTCCTCTCTTAAGAAATCACTTCTTCCTCGCTTTCTCCCTCATCCTACTCTCTTTTAAGAAATCACTTCTTCATCGCTTTCCCCTCCTCCTCTCTTTTAAGAAATCACTTCTTCCTTGCTTTCTCCCTCCTCCTCCTCTCTTTTAAGAAACCACTTCTTTATCGCTTTTCCCCTACTCCTCTCTTAAGAAATCATCGTTTTCCCTCTCCTCCTCCTCTCTTTTAAGAAATCACTTCTTCCTCGCTATTCTCCCTCATCCTACTCTCTTTTAAGAAATCACTTCTTCCTCGCTTTCTCCCTCCTCCTCTCTTAAGAAATCACTTCTTCCTCGCTTTCTCCCTCATCCTACTCTCTTTTAAGAAATCACTTCTTCCTCGCTTTCTCCCTCCTCCTCTCTTAAGAAATCACTTCTTCCTCGCTATTCTCCCTCATCCTCCTCTCTTTTAAGAAATCACTTCTTCATTGCTTTCCCCTCCTCCTCTCTTAAGAAATCACTTCTTCCTTGCTTTCTCCTTCCTCCTCCTCTCTTTTAAGAAATCACTTCTTCCTCGCTTTTCCCCTCCCCCTCCTCTCTTTTAAGAAATCACTTCTTCCTCGCTTTTCCCCTCCCCCTCCTCTCTTTTAAGAAATCACTTCTTCTTCCTCGCTTTTTCCCCTCCTCCTCTCTTTTGTTTTACGTTTCATTTTTCCTTCTTTCCATCAAACCAACATTTTTTTCTTATCACGTGTTCTTAATTTCTTTAACTCTTAGATTTTTTCCCTCTATCTATATATAAAAAAAAATAACTTCTGTTATTCTCCACTATATTACAAATTATTTTTTACATTTTTCCTTTAGATATTTTTAAAACATTTTTTTTTCTTTTTAAACCTTTTTATCTTATTCTCTGTTTTGTTTTTTTCCCTATTGTTTTGATTTTAGTTCGGCTATTTTTTTTTTTTGGTTATTTTTTTTATTGTCGGAGAGTGTTTAGGTTTAATGATAGTCTGTTTACCAATTTCCTATATAAGAACGAAAAAATAAATTACGAAAGAAAAGAGATTTGAAAGGGAAACATAGAAATAGAACGATAAAAAAAAAGGTTTATTCGTAAGAAATCAAATCAAAAATGGAAGAAATACGTCTGTATCTTTTCTCTTGTATTCCGTTTTCCCCCTCCCCCGTAACCTCATCTGTTATGTCCGTCTGTAAGAAATGGTTTCCATTTAGTTTTGCTGATATTTCCAAAGACCAAAATGTATATGGGGTATTTTGGGACATATGTTTCTGTCTTGGCGCGACCATTTCTATTAAAATCTCCCGAAATGTAAAATATACGTCCGGAAAGTATCCGTCCGTTCAATATTAACGTGAAAATAGCCTACCTAGGGAAAAGGCTCATTAGTCACTTTTAGATTCAAAGTTATCCGCTACCGACTTCACACATTTTATCCCAGTATTATTTTTCATAATAAAAAACAAAATAAAAAAAAATAACTCCTCTTTCGGGATTGCTATAAGCTGTCTCGTTCTTTTCTTCTTAATCTCGTCCGCAGATTGAATTCTCCTTTTCAACAGCGATTTTTACCAAGACAAGTAATAGAATTCGTTTATTAATACAGGGTATTAGTACAGGTGTACATATGTACATTATACAAGTCAAAAAATGATTTAGTATTTTGTTGGGTAAACTTGTGCTTTAATAAAGGCCTTAATACTTCGTGGCATGCGATAGACTAAATTCTAGTCAGAGTCTTGACCTTAACCCAATTAAAAATCCTTTGGACGATAATCCTTTCATTCTCTTTCACTACTCACAGTAGTCCCCTTTTGTCTTAGGGGCATTATTGCCTTCCTTCTGGTGAATATATATATATATATATATATATATATATATATATATATATATATATATATATATATATATATATATATATATATATATATATATATATATATATATATATATATATATAAATAGAGTTCAATCGACTTTACTAACCGAAACGCTTCTCTGTGGCGAAATCGGTAAAAGCAGGTTCGATTCCTGTCGGAGGACGCATATTTTCTATGAGAATTTCTCGGACATTCAGGCCGGTAAATGTTGTTAATTCTGTTTATTATAAACAGAGCGTTTACTTAAATATTTGTATCTAAGCAAAGAATTAAGAAACATGAATATCAGAAACAAAAAAAAAGTGTACTGAACTGTTGAGTAATATCGGTCCTCCAATGTGGCAGTGGGTGCTGGAAAATCTCCTCACAAAGGAAGGAGAGTTTCCAAGCAAAAGAAATGTTCTACAGAAGGATGCTGAGAATACCATGGACCGAACATGAGCAATCACGGTGGTTGAGAGAAAATGCAAACGAAAAGGACACTTATAATGAATATCAGAAACAGATAGTGTAAATTCTATGGCTCATATGAGGAAAGAGAGTTTAGAAAATTTGACACACGGAGGTCATTTTGAAGGTAGCAGTAACAGAGGAAATCATCAGATAACCTACCTAATTTGCTTATGTAAATGTTTGGCAGAACAGGGATTAGGAGAAATAGCGAAAAGCCAATATTTTTTAAGAGTTACAAAGGACAGGAAATTGTGGAGAGCCATGATCGCCAACGTCCTGAAGAGATACGGCACAGAGAAGAAGAATACATGCTTAAAAGCTGGAACCTTTCAGATTAATAATTTGATGCATTTTGAAATGCCGTGTAATTTTTGTCTTTCTGTATAAATGGGTAAGTTTATTTTAAATTGGTATCCTTTAAACAAGGTTTTAGTAAGTTTGGTTGTCAGATCAGGGCTCAGAGAAGATAGTAAAAAAGACGGAATTTAGTAAAAGCTACAAAGGGCAGGAAATTGTGGAGAGCCATGATCACTGACGCCTTGAAGGGACATGACACGTAAAAGAAAATGTAGCGGAAGAACGACTTAAAAATAATTTCTCATTTTTACCAACATGGGTAAACTAACACCAATATAAAATTCTACTGGACATAAAGTGGGGTATCAGTTTTCTGTTGTGGTTACATAATAAACAGATGCCCCATAATTACGACATGTTAGGAAACTTATACTTATCATCAGGAAGAGGCAGCTGAAATTTCTGGGAGACTTAATGAGGAAGGAGTGCTTGGAAAATCTGATACACACAGGACGGATAAAGGGAAAGCAACGCGTGACATAATGGATGGCAAAGCAGGGTTTGCGAGAAATAATAAAAAGACAAAACTTATTAAGTTTTATTTAAACTTATTTATTTGAATCCAGTGACAGGACCCAAAGAGTGTGAGTTCAATACCCGGTTAAGGCAGTGGAGAATTTGGAGAGGGGAATTAACAGGAGATAACTGATAACTGACGTCCATTAAACATGGAACGTGGAACTAGAACAGTCTACCCCAGTGAGCGAAATAATGGGTTAAGTTCGACATTCCAACCACCTGAAGAAGGCCGGAGCGTACAACGGCCGAAACGTTGTAATAAATATGGCGACAAAGATGAGGACAATAGTCCGAATAATGTAAATAATGTACATAATGCCTCATCTCAGAAATATAGACAGAACCAGTTTGTCTTATGATCGCAAAAGCGTGAAACACGGGGTTACAAACTAATATCCATGCAACTGAATATGTTGACTCTATCACAGATATTGAGCACTTTTCAATAACTACCACGCATATATATATATATATATATATATATATATATATATATATATATATATATATATGTGTGTGTGTGTAAATACACACACACACACACATATATATAGTGGTATATATTTGTACATAATCCAAGTGGCTCTAATAATATAAATATTAACACTGATTCACAAAGAGAGCTCAATGTATATATTCAACAGAGCATATAAATTACATACAACAGGAATTAAAATTACCCTATGTTAGGATCATTTCACCTTACAAGTTAAGATTTAATTGCAAGGATTTTAAAACCGATCAAGGTAATAAAATATAACTAAATGCTTTAGTTTTCATTCGGTTTGAAAATCATTACAGGTAATCTCAATCTGTAAGGTGAAATGATCATAACATGAGGTAATTTGATTCCTATTGCATGTAATATATATATATATATATATATATATATATATATATATGTGTGTGTGTGTTTGTGTTGCGGGAAGGGAGTGAAAATATAATCGAAAACACCGTTTTTAATAATATATCAAATTTGCTTGGTAAATATGCATTTATAACCAATTTACAAAAAAAATGGGATTATCTGGATAGCGGTGAATGCTGGACAATCTCCTCAAAGATGAAGAAGAGATTCAAAACACTCGACATGTGTTTCTACAGAAGGACGCTGAAACTCAATCGACTGAAAATATGAGCAACAACGAAGTTTTAGAGAAAATGGAAACGAAAAGGAAACTTATACTTAACATCAGGAAGAGAGAGTTGAAATTTCTAGGGCACATAATGAGGAAAGTGGGCTTGGAAAATCTGATACTCACAGGACAGATTGAAGGCAAGTGGGCCAGACGAAAATAACACATAGCATACCTAATGAGCTTCAGGAAATGGATAGCGGAACAAGGTTTAGGAGAGATAGCAAAAAGTCAAAATTTTATTAAGTGCTAGGGAAGATAGGAAGTTGTGGAGAGCCATGATCGTTTACACCCTGAAGGGAAACGGAACATAGAAGAAGAAGAAGAATGAACTTGAGTAAATGGATGGCGGAACAAGGTTTAGAGGCGATAACAAAAAGACAAAATTTTTTAAGAGCTACAAAGGACAGAAAATTGTGGAGAGCCATGATCGTTTACATCCTGAAGGGACACGGAACATAGAAGAAGAAGAAGAAGAAGAAGAAGAAGAAGAAGAAGAAGAAGAAGAAGAATGAGATTGAGTAAATGGATGGCGGAACAAGGTTTAGAAGAAATGACAAAAAGTCAAAATTCTATTAAGAGCAAGGGAAGATAGGAAATTGTGGAGATTCGTGATTGCCTACGTCCAGACGGGACACGGCACAAAGAAGAAGAACTAGACAAAGAAGAAGAAGGTACTTTTAAGATGACAGCGAAAAGATTGTTGGCTCATATGACGTGTCCATATCATTTCAACACTTCTTGATTGTGAATATGAGGATTTCTAACGAACTTGTTTCTTGCTTGAGGATGTCTCACATTACGATTGGGTTGGTTTAGTTTCACGAAGGAAGCGTACATTCGGTTCTTACAAACGTGTTTGTATGAAAAATATTTATAAATCTTCTGTTCTTAAAGACAAACTGTGATTCTGAAGAATCACGAAGCGAAAAATGATTTGAAACTATGCCGGAAAACTACTCATATACTTGAGATACGCATAAAAAAATGTTGTATAGTAATTGGAGAACTCTGTCGATAAGAATCTTTGGTGTTCTTACGGCAATTGCAAGTGTACTTAATCTAAACAAGACAACATGTGTAATCCTGAACCTAATAAAACTATAAAGCATTTTCTGGGGTAATTTCCGTTTTCTCTTTAAAATTGAGCAAATTGATATAGGAACCAGGTGGCATTGTTTTTTGACACGCCAATTTAATTTTTATATTTGGAAAGCAATCACACAGACAAAAAAACAATTAACTTTCTTTCTTTCTTTCTTTCTTTCTTTATTTGTTCATATCTATCTATCTATCTATCTATCTATCTATAAGGAGTTGTGAAAAGTTCTCGGACGGCGAACAGGGTTAAAAATCTGATTATTGATCATAGTGTCAAATCGGGAAATTTTCAGCATTTCCTTCTATCTATCTATCTATCTATCTATCTATCTATCTATCTATCTATTGTAGCATATCTTCTGACGATAATGGATATGTCCCCATTCACATTAATACAGTAGTACATACTGTATGTTGGTCTGCAGCTGGAGATTCATTGAGGAATACACTTGACTCACTTCTAGCAGTTGACTACTACTTCTACGTGCCGCTGGTGAATCTTATATATGTTGTTCTTGTCCTAAGTATTACCGTTCATTACCAACCTTCGTGCGATTTTCTATTCAGTAACCTTCCCTAGGTCACAAAACTATCAATCTCAGTCAGTGTTTATCTATCTATCTATCTATCTATCTATCTATCTATCTATCTAACTATCTATCTACAAGGAGTTCTGAAAAGTTCTCGGTTCGACGAACACGGTTAAAAATCTGATTATTGCTCATAGTTTCAAATCGGGAAATATATATAGTTTGTTAAAGGGGATGTTTGACACGATGTATATATATATGAACAAGCCGAGATAGATAGATATGAACAGGCCGAGATAGATATGAACAGGCTGAGATAGATAGATAGATAGATAGATAGATAGATAGATAGATATGAACAGGCTGAGATAGATAGATAGATAGATAGATAGATAGATAGATAGATAGGTAGAATGACGTCCCCAGCCCTGCTGCTCGTTCCCAGCCCTGCTGCTCGTTCCTCGCTCATTCGTTCGGGTGTCGCCGCTCCATACGTGACGTCCGCCTGTCTGCGTCCGTCGTGCTATCCCGTCCCGTGACGACCAGCTGGCTTGGTATCGGTCGCGGTACCCAAATGTGACGTTCTAACTTTTTGGTGATTCGGATGGGAATCTGGTTAGATTCGGTATCAGCCTCGTCGTTCCCAGCTCGCTTCCAACGTCTGGTTACCGAAGTAACTGCTTTGATTTCTAGTCTAACCTACCCACGTTGTGAATTGATCTCTGGCAGACGAAATCAATCAGTCGCTGGGCCCGTACTGCAAGCTGAGTTCGAATAAGGGTGATATCGCACAAGTATGTGTAAAAGAAAATAAAATAATAATTCGAAAGTTCAAAGGTATCAAAAAAAGGATAACAATACTTTATATCTGGTTGCTGGATACATAGGACTGCGTCTATCTCCCGACCCGCTATATGGATTCGTGACACGTTGTTTTTGTTAGGCGAGTTTTAACATCTTAAGTTGTCTGTTCTTTAAGAAACTGGTTCTTGATGTGTCTTCAGGCGATATTCGTAAAACTTGTTTTGGTGGTATGAGTCTAAGTCGCTCTTCAAAAATAAATTGTTCTTGGATTGAAGATGAGTTCGGAATTGCGTGAATCTTTCAAGTCAGCTATCTGCGTGGTGGGTCTTCAGAGCTCTCAACTTAACTCGAACTCACTAGAAACTGAACTGAACTGATTTTCGCTCGCTGCGACTTTGCTTATATGGACGCCGACCAAAACCGGGGTGGGCCTTGTCGGGGTTTGAGGTTCCTTGATAATTCCAAATCCACAATCCCCTTCTTTTGTTTTCGGTCAGGAAAAATTTATTATTTCCATTTTTGGAAGTCTTCTCTTACCCCCACCTTCTTTCGTTGTCATATGGGTCTCTTACTATACCCTCAGAAGGCGTCTACGGTTTTCCTACTCCTTCGCAGTAACATCTCATCCTATCTCCTTAATGGGTGGTGGCAGGCCTCCCCCCTACGTCACATGATCACCTCCGCCTGGCTCTCGTTAACATTCATCCAATGGGCGATCAACAGTGTGGGTGTGACCAGACTAGCCTTGTTTTTTCTTTTTAAAATATCTTGCTCAAAGAAAAAAAAATTATCTCCTCTTGTTCTTTTTTTCTATTTCCTTTCTTTCTTTTCTTTTCTCTCTACTTCTCTGGCCGCCAACAGAACAATACGACCCGTAGTGTGATAATCTCAATTCTTATCCCAAAGTCACTTTCATATGGACCTCGTCAATCAGATTTTCGCCAGAACCAAGTGGCTGGCCAAACAGACGCATTCACTTCTCGGCGCCAACCACTGATACTATGGCACGACTTCGCCATTTTTCTGATAATATTGTTTCGCTCATAGTCAAATTTCAATACAAAACAGACACCTTGTCTAACGATATCTTTCCATCGACAAAGACTTAACCTAGGGTTGGGTTCCCTCTGTGTGTGGTCAGGACATTCTTATTAAATTTTTATCTCTTTAGAACTCTGTGGAGGCCCCAAATGGCATTCCCGTAACACAGTTAAATGTTTATCTATTCTGTCCCGGAGGTTAGCTAGCCAATCTGGAATTTGTCAAGTGGCCATAAAAATTTTCACCATTCTCCATTATCAAAATAACATCGCTAAATGCCCCTTTTGTGATGGCTTTCCTTTATCATCTAAGTTTCAACTTTCGCCTCTCTTTTTCTTTCCCTTCTTTTCTTCCTTTTCATTGCAGCCCTAAATGGTGTCACATAGATAGATAGATAGATAGATAGATAGATAGATATGAACAGGCTGAGATAGATAGATAGATATGAACAAGCCGAGATAGATATGAACAGGCTGAGATAGATATGAACAGGCTGAGATAGATAGATAGATAGATAGATAGATAGATAGATAGATAGATATGAACAGGCTGAGATAGATTGATAGACTGTATGTACAAAATGAGATAGATATGAAAAACTTAGATAGATTATATGATCTATCTATCTATCTATCTTGCATGAAATAGCCGCTACCATATACAAATCGAACAATGAATCCCTGAACTAAAGAATCTCTGTTATTAAAGGTTGAGAATCCTTTATCTGAAATTCTTGGGACCGGAAGTGCTTCGGTCTTCAGATTTTTTCAGATTTTGGACTACAGGCTATTTAACTTCTATTAAGCAATCTATAAAATAGGGCAGCTTGGGAATTGAACGCAAGCACGATATGCCTTTACAGTTCATAACGCAGCTTATATATACACTTTGAAGATAGTTTCATATAAGCGGCATATGTTCATTCCGATGCTGACGAATCCACTTCATCAATACACGATCGAGATCGTCATTTTTTGTTCTGGCCAGTGTTTTTTTTTTTCTATTTTTCATTAATATCTTTTCATCACTTTCAGCAGAAAACTTTCACAATTTCTCCATCGGTTTCCTTAGATCGTACATGACGCGATTGTTCCAACGCCAAATTCCCCAGATGCTTCATACTTACACCCCTGTCTAGTTTTTCAAACAGTTTGACTTTCTGTGATATTAATAAACAAAAATGCTTTCTTTATTTTTCTTTTCATTGCCCATATGGATATCTGCAGCACTTTTTGACATTTTGAATAATATCTTTATTGAGCACGAAATACTGGTAAGTTATCCACGAACAAATGGGTCGTTGTGACGATCGCTAATAAGAAAAAAAAAATGGCGGCAACGTTGGCTACGTAGCTGGGCTGGCGAACCGACACACAGGGCAGATGCAGCTATTTACAACAGCTGCATATCATCTAGGAACCTATCTTGTGCTTTCTGAAATATTTCATTTGTGGCAAGTCATGTCAGCACCTGAAAAAAGTTCGGATTTAGGAGGTGTTTGGAATTTGTAATTTCAGATAAAGGATACTCAACCTGTAATTGGGCACCTCGAGGTGGTGTAATGGTTAGCAAGCTTGTCTCGCTAGAACAATTTCGGGTGAGTAGAGAGTTCAATCTTCACTGGGTGCCCCTTACTTTCGGCCTTGTGCCACATCCAAGCTACGCTTGGAAAATCACTACTCCACCTGTAATAATAACAAATGTCGGCCTTACCTCGTATTCAAGAATTGATTTTTTTTCTTTGCTGATCGCTTCCAGAATGATGATGGCGTCGATGACTACATTCACCGCCAATGAGCAGCTTTAGGACTAGAATCTTCCCTTTCACCAAAACCTACCTTTGTGACACTATTAAAGTGTCACTGGTAGTCTTTGAAAGGAAATGTGACATAGGATTAAAAAGGGTTCATGTAAAAAACCCCGGACATAATTGGAGCATTGGAAGGGCTGAAATGTTGAAATAATTGAGGTAAAAAGGTTGTGATATGAGATCGGGAAAATAATTATGAAGCATGATTTTCTTGGACAAAGAAAATTGTTTAAACAGAATTGGAATGTAAAAAAGTAGAAACATTCCTTTTGCTGGTTTGAAATGAATTTGTTTTGATAAAAACAGTCGACTGTCGCAGGCAATATTTAGGCTATATTTGAAATGTAAACAGAAAGATCAAATATAAATAAATTGGTGTGTGTTTTGAAAATGGACAAAAGAATTGTTAGAGGTCATGATTTGGTACATCAACAACCAGAAGAAATTGCTGATTGGAAATAAATTTATTGACAAGAAATAATTTGTTTGGAGAAAGAAAGGATTTCTAAAAGCAGAATGAATGCTTTGCTGATGTGGAATAAACTTTTATACACAAAAATTTATAACATAAACAATAATTGTTGGGTAAGAGGAATGTAAAAAGAAAGTTTATATTGTTTTAAATAGTTGACCAATTTATCGAGAGTCAGCTGCTGTCATTCCAAGGTCGAAGAAAATGAATATTAATGAATCTGGAGGCGTGGTCGGAATGGAATGAAATACATATAAACCGTACGCTACTTGAAGCAGTGAGTTGGAGCAGTCGTAGTTGAGCGGCCAGAGAGCGCTCGATCCCGGCGATGGGCCGGAGACGCTGGAAGAAACCACGTGACCTACCGTCGAAGAGTATTGCTGACGTGGAGAATTGAAGACTGGAATTACCGACCGACAGAGATCTTCATTTTAATTGCCCTCCGCGCGCTGGCAATTTAGAAAGAGAAGGTTCCTTGTTACTAGATTCCACGGGAAGGGTTAATTTTTTTTTTAAATTTTCACCCCAAGCAAGGTGGGCGTGCCACTGGCACACAAGGGGTTACAGAAAGTGGGAGCAAGAGTAAAGAGGCGTGAGAGAGGAAAGGAGGAAGAGAAGGACGGGGAATAGATCAAGGCATCTGATTAGCTGGAGATTATTGCTATCAGGGAAACAAGTACGAAGAAGGGAGTTCCACAGACGGGAAGTGCGAGACATGAAGCTATTGGAGTAGAATAGACGGCTACATTTAACCGTTTCGACAATGAAAGGGTGGGACTGAGATGCCAACCTAGTGGCCCGTTTAAATTCATGCAATTTGGGAACTATCAAAAATAGCACGTCGGAACAGTTACCGTGAAAGTATTTGTAGAAAAGACAGAGGGAGGCGACGGCATGTCTGTGAGAGTCCGACTGTAAACGAGATGCCAGATCAGAGCCAGTCACATTGCATATCGGTCTCTGGATTTTGCCGAGGACCCTAAGACGAACAGCGGGTGTTCCAGACCATATATGGCAGCAGCATTCCATGCAAGGGCGAATGGTTGATTTATAGATTTGAAGGATGGACTTGGGCGAGAAAAACTTTCTGGCGCGAGTTGAGAACCAACTTTCCTTGCAGTAGATGAAGCTATTGATTCAATGTAATTATTCCATCAGAGGTCAGCGGACAGTGTGATACCAATCAGGCGCAGAGAGGTGTTCTCGTGGAGTTGAGCATCAGATATTCTAACGGAAGGTAGGGATGGTTCTCTGTGGTGGGTAATAGAGAGCAGTTTTGTTTTTGAGGCATTAAAGTTAACCAGCCATCTCCTCCCCCAGTCAGCAACCGATTGGAAGTTCTTTTCGAGACTATGGGACAGGTTAATTTTGTCAGTGATACCAAATTTGCTGTTTAGGCAGGAGTAAATAGTGGGGTATCGTTAGCATAGATGCCTACTTGGGTACTGATGACATCGGGAAGATCGTTAATAAAGATAAGGAACAGTGTAGGGCCAAGGATAGAACCTTGCAGAACACCTGCGTTCGTGAGAAAGAAACTGGAGGAGAATCCGTTAAGGACGACCTTCATTACACGATTTGACAGGAATGGTTGTATTGTTAAATAATCTTCCTCAGATACCGTATCCCTGAAGCTTACGAAGGAGGCCGGCATGCCAAACCCTATCAAACGCTTTAGAGCTTTCTAGAGCCACAGTACGAGCTTCTCCGTTATTGTGTAGTGCTTAGTAAACAAATTCAGTTATAGCCGTGAGCACATCAGCTGTAGACCGGGCAAAGCGGAAACCATATTGTTTGTCAGAGAACAGATCATGGGATGTAAGATGATTAACAATTTCGCCGTTGATTAAAGCTTCAAAGACTTTGCCGAAGAGTGGTAAGAGACTGGTAGGACGTTAGTTAGATGAGTCAGAAGGGTCGTCAGAGTTTTTGAAGACAAGTTGAAGACTTCCAACAGGATGGAAAGTAAGAGTCGTTGAGGCAGTAGTTGTATAGTTTAGAGTGGATAGGAGCCAGTTCAGGAGCACATTTCTTCAGGACAATGGCTGGTATCCCGTCCCCACAGCTAGCCTTATGGGAGTCTAATTTAGAGATGATGCCCAATACCAACGATGGGGTTATGTGCAAATCGCTCAATAGAGCCTCAGTTCTAGGAGGGAAATCGGATGTAGGTACACCGGACGAGTCGAGCGTTGAATTGAATGAGAATTTTTGAGCAAAGCACTCGCCCTTATCAGCTGAGGAAGTCAGGACCTCAAATTGGTTGAATAAAGGCGGTATTGTGGGTTTGCTGTTGTTTAGTACGCTCTTACAGAGACAGCAGTAATCTTTTGAGCCGAATACGTTGTTTCATTCTATCAGCAAATAGTGATATTGCTTCATTAAGGACATGTTTGCACTCATTACGGACTGAGACAAAGAGACATCTGTTGTAATCTGACATGTCACTACGGTATATGCGGAAGAAATTATTCTTATGGGCAATGGCAGCTGAGCAAGCAGCAGAGAACCAAGAGGATGAGCGTGATTTAACCTTATATTTCCTTGCAGGGATGAAATCCTCGATTCCAGCTTTTACCCAGGTGTAGATCTCAGAAGTGCATTCTTGAACGGGGAGATTAAAGACCACATTCCAGGGGACGAGTCCCAGTCAGCACGTTGATAACAGAAAGATGTTCTGTTAGTAGAAGGTTCTTTGCTGGGGGTGGAATAAAGAGAGATGTTGACAGACACTACAGCAATATCAGAGTTGCCAAGAGGGCAGAGCTGCGTGGCGCGACAGAACTCGGGGATGGGGGAGATGGAGAAGGGAAGTCTTACCGTCATGGTTGTTGAGGAAACGGGTGGGAAAATCAACCACTTGTGTGAGGGATTGAGTGATTGAAAAGTTAAGGGTTTGTATGCCAGCGAGGTCAGTTATAGAGTTTTTAAGTTACTTGGCATGGTGGGCGTCACCGAACACGAATATATGAGCAAACGGATGAAGAGAGATAGCCTTGTCTATATTGTCGGGAATGCTTTCGAGTACTCCATAGTCTTGGGAGGATGGAGAGCGATAAAGGAAGAAGAGGTAGCTTACTGAATTGAGGAGAGATAGACGGAAACACGTGTATGAATGGTCCGGAGATTCGAGAGAGAGAGAGAGAGAGAGAGAGAGAGAGAGAGAGAGATTCCTAGCCAATGGGAGATGGCCCTTGACATAAACTACTAGGACATGCATGTAGGTTTGGGAGTCTTTTCTAAGGAGAGGAAGGTAACCAGAGATCGAGAGGTCAGAGGAGGGAATAAACGAGTTGAAGTCGGTCTCACAGAGAACCAGTATATCAGAAGACTTCTCAATGATGAACGATTCCACACTGCAGAAGTTGGTTCGAATGCCACGGATGTTAGAAAAAGAAATGTTTTTAGGTGATTTTTAAAGCTGGTTTAGGTTTACTTTTTGGATCGTTTGTTGTCATATTGGGTAATGTTGGTAGTGAAAATGAGAAGGCCTGAAGCAGAAGTAGCAGACTTATCTTATGAGGCAAGAGCAGAGAGGAGCTGGCGCGGCCTGCAACATGACGTGGCCTCAGTGTTGCCCACTGGAGGTGTGTGCAGGGACACCCTTCCATGCGCCACATGGCACAATAATAAATATATAAAACCAATTGAAAATTCACCCAGCGACCTCCTTCGTTAGTTATAATTTGTATTTTCACCAGTGGTAGTATCTTTGCCCTTTTGTTTATCATAGCATGGTTCCGTTAGCTCAAATCGGTGCTTAAAGTGCAGACGTAAGTTCGATCTTCACTGCACTGTGATCAATCAATCACAACGTGGGGCAAAACACATGAAGAAACGATAACCATCATTTGACCGGCGCCAGTACTGACCAGTGTGGAAAAGACCCCGAATCGTGTCGGGCCGGTCGTGTTATACCTTCATCCATTACTTGTCGTTTGGCTTTGCAAAATTTTGTTGGAGGTGAAAGAAAATCATAGTAGAAGTAAGTGGATCTCACCTTGCTAGGAAGTGACCCACACACTTGATTTCATGACCTTCCTCTGCGGCACATATGTAATGAGATATGCAGAATTCAATTATGAAACTGCAACGGACTGCCACGAGGGGCGCCTTCTGTAGCATATCCGTCATGCGTAGCCCTTTTCATCCGCTGGTCCAACCGTTGAGATCTGTTGATTGAATTCTATTATTTATCATTTAAACATAAATTATGATAATAGTAGTAAAAATAAGTAGTCCATTTGACTACGTGCTATTTTACTCCGACGTCCAATTTAAAATATATCAGGGTCTATGTATATATGTATGCGTTTGCGTATCAGTGTATCTCTACGAATGGACGTCTTTTTTTCATTGCTCCAAGAGATGCGTTTTTTTTCAGGGAATTGATGAGTGTTTTTTATTTATCCATTTAGTCCTATACTATTTAAGATATCACCAATGATTCGCTAAGTAATGAGCGTACAATGACGACAAAATGTACAAACTTAATAAAAGACAAAGATTTATCTTCAATTTCTTTGTTATTAAGAGGAAAAGTCAAAATATTTTTTGATTATTAAATTATATATTTTGGAACTTTTTAGAACATTCGAAATTTTGGCTAGAGATTTTGTCTTTTTTTTTTGCGTCATAATATAAGAGATTTTAGCATCTTGCAGTGAAAAACTTATTGATTTGGAAATTCTAGCAAAAACCAAATAATTGTTGGTTTTTAATGAAACTTCCAGGCCTTATTCATAAATGAATGAAATTATTTTAGAATTCTTTTCTTTTTTTTTTTTCAGAAAATTTTGATGAAAATATCTTTTTACATCTGTTACCCACGCCTCATTTAATTTTATGAAATTTCGAGAAATTAATTTTTGTACCAATTAACGCTCATATAGTAATATGAGCGTTAATTGGTACACAAATTAATTTATAGCCAAAATTTCTTGAAGAAATAAATCATCAATTACTTTTTCGTAAAACAGGATCCCCAGTTACCGAAAATATGCTCTGAATCGTAAAATAAAAAAAAATATAATAAAACTGATATTATTTAATTAGAAAAGCTTTTAATTGATTTCATGATAAGGCGGCTTTTAAGCTAGACATCTAAAATGAACCTAGAATTTGCTCATAGTTTCTAATTGAATAACTTCGTAGATACGTGATAAAGAGAATGATACATTATGATGGTCGTTTGCATAACCTAAATGCCTGGCATCGTCTCTGAGCGAAATTGACATTATGGCTTTGGGATAAATCCCCACACGGCCGAGTGTTTGTATCGATTCAATGGACCCCAAAACGAGCAATTTGACATCTGACATTTTGACTGAAGCAAGAAAACGTTAATCTTTATGTCAGGACAACTGAAGAGGCGCGTCGATCTGTATTACAAGCTTACGAAAGAAGGAAAGAAGTGTGTGGGAGGAAAAGTCCAAGTATCGACGATCTTTTTGCTGGAGGAACCATGCAAGAAAAAACAAAAACAAACAAAAAAAAAACTGAGAGTAAATGATTTTTTGTAGATATTTCGATTTTGCTTTCACGAACGACGAAGAGACAATTGATATTACTTTGATTGATTTAACGAAAGGAATTTATTCTTCGTTTGATGTCGATGTCTCTGCCCAAAGAACCAGTGAAACATTAGAGAGAATATCTTAGCTAACAAAAAAGAAGTAAAGGAAACTACTAATCCCTAAAAATAAAAAAAATAAAAAAACATGCAAACTACCAATTCTTCAATAAATAATAAGAAACGCTATGAATTCTCAAAAGTATATTTGAATCTACCTGGCGACGGTATTTGTCTTCGGCTGTATTTATCAAAGGAACGTCAGTATTCACTGAAGTTATTCTAATGGCAGGTCACGTTCAGTTAGTGAAACAGTTAAAAAACAAACTAATTCAAATGTTGCTGACTACACATCTGTTATGGGGTCCTCCCCTTTTTCATATAAGTGGACTCGAATAAAGTATTACTTGTACTGCTGCCGTTACATACCCAGAGTTAGACCGTCAGTGAGAGTGAGCAGAGAGAAGACAGAGATTGTGATTGAGTTGGAGGTAGAGTAATAGTGTGAGGTAACCGCTTGTAGAAGTCACAGTTACAAGCACGTAGACTCTAAGGAAGTCCTACTCCGAGACTGTATATATATATATATATGTTATTGCTACTAAACGCGTTCCTGGATTTACTAACAGTATTACCCTTTGTATTATTGTGTAAATACATTTAATTTCTTATATTTAATTCTTGTGTTTGTCATTCATTGGAGACCGAATTTCATCTCGGAATCCACAACAACATCATTGGAGCAATTTCTGTCATTGCGTTTGTCACTTGGAAATCCTAAAACGACATCTTTAAATGCGGATACATTTGCGAATTGATGTGTGAAACACTAAACGTTATACCGATCATGAAAGAAAATTTTATTTGCAGGACCCGAGAAAATGTCATATTTTTCCTTTTACAACAATGTTCATTCTATACAAAACCCAAGTGCCACTCGAGGTAGAAGGTTATAAAGTAAGAGGTTTATAGGGATATTTTGAGAAGATAGCGGTTAACCCTAAGTTTGATGAGGTTAAAATTGTAGAGATCGGGGAAACACTCTTTTGGTTGATTAATTTGTTTTCTACGGCTTTTTTGCAGGTTTTTTAAAGCCAGAAAATATTTTTAGATTGTAAGAATTCTTTTGGGCGATAATAATAGCTTAATGATACAAGTCTTACTAATTAACCCATAGCTGGGAGGAGAAGTGGTGGCTTTATACCTTTCCCCAAGTGAATATAAAGAACCTGACTGGAATTGGAACACGGCTCTCCTATTAACAATTCTGAGCCGTTATCCATTCCCCCACTCACACATCCCAGCTTACAGCGCCTGGTATTCCCAAGTGGTCACCCATCTAGGTACTGACCAAGTTCAACGTTGCTTAATTCCGGTGATAGAACGGGAACCGTTGTTACAACCTGATGAGGCCTCTTGGGAGTCGGTTCCACATAACAGTGAGAAGAAACGGCTTGAGTGGAACTTACATCTCTTCCTATTTAAATTTTCTGGTGACTCATAATTCTTAATTAATAAGCTCCTTGCTAGTTCCACGGCTATAAAATACACATGGACTTTCTCCTATGGCGTCGTTGAATATTTCAGCTTGTTATATTCCGTACTAATAGGAATATATACTTGAAAAACACGGTGGATATAATAAGTAAAGGTTTATTGTAAAACCAGTAGAATAAGAAATAAGGTAACAGTTATGTGCACGATCGTCGCAAGTCAATCCAGTAGTGAGTGCTGTTATTGGAACATCGGTAGTTCTCGTGTAAGTCTCAGTCGTACTCAACAGATCCCAGCAAGTTGATATTTATTTTTTACAATGGTACAAAATGTTGCACAAGGCCAAAGTGGGGATTGGAGAAAAGGTCAGTCTTCTTCTGTCTTAACTTTAAACTTAGCTAGCCACAAACACTGAGCCAAACATACAAACAATATTCCTTACACTGAAACAGCACATTCTTACCTACCTTACTTACTACATCCACCATAATACCTCATTGTCTCCATGAAAATCCTAAATAGTCCCCATATGTACAATTCATTGTCTGTGGGGGGAGGGGAATAAAACAACAATTTAAAAATCCCCAATGAGTATTTACAATATGAATACAATCTATTTACATGAAACTAAACAAAATAATGTTAGTAATAAAAAATCCCACAATCCTTAAATGTGGCAGAAACATCAGTTAACTGGAGGAGATCGATGTGGGACTACATTAATATAAAACATTCATTCATGCCAAGCACTCACACTGACAGGCACTTATTCAGACACAACAACAAATACGAAAACACACACACGAAACGAAAGGCGCCCCGCATCTACCAGAGAACTAACATCACTGACCACCTAACGAGGGAAGGAATGAGAAATTAAACTAAAGAAAAATAGGGACAGAAATATAAGGGGCCAATGAGCATTCATACCCTAGCTAAGTTAACTGAAAAAAAAAAACCAAAGATTTAAGAACAAACCTAAACTAGCCTAATTTCGGGATGGGTTGCCAATGTTTTGAATTCAGAGTTGTCCTTCTCCTTGACCAGTTGCCATCTAAGGCTATAGAACCCAGTCTGTACTGCTATTTTCCCATAGCTGGAGGGAGAAGAAAAGGATTCATACCTTTCCCAAGGGTATATATATATATATATATATATATATATATATATATATATATAAGTTGTATGGATATGAGTTTGCGACCCTGGGTTTCACGCTTTTGCGATCATCAGACAAACTTTGTCTAATGATCGCTTGCCTGAAAGGTTTGACTGATGATCGCAAAACTTATTATGTTAGTTCTATCACTGATATTGACCGCTTTCCACTAAGTACCACGAATATAAAATATAATCCATATGTAATATATATGTTTCTGTGTGTGTGCGCGCGTGTGGGTGTGTGTGTGTGCGCAGAGATAGTCAGTTGTAGATAGATCGATAGATAGATAGATAGATAGATAGATATGAAGAGACTGGAATAGATAGATAGATAGATAGATAGATAGATAGATAGATAGATAGATAGATAGATATGGGGATTTTCTATGCGTAGCTTAGATATGTCACGAGACTGAAAATATGGGGCATCTAGTGAGGATCACACTTACTAATCAGTTGTAATTGTTCAGGCGAGATAGGCTTGCTAACCATTGCACCACGTTTAGGTTCCTCAGTCAGATAGATAGATTTTCTTAATCATTTCACCCCAAGAATGTCAATAAAGCCACTAAGGGTGCTGAGTGCTAGAGAATATGAGAATAAAAAATCACCATTAAGGAGGAAGAACAAGAAAAGAAGAAGAATTAAGAAAACAAAAGATAACGATTGACATTGCATTTACATTTTTAAAGAGTGAAGTTGAGTTTCACAAGTGAGAATTGCGACAGAAGAAACTGATAGCATAGAATTTACGGTTACATCAAGCCATTTCAGCTGTAAAATGAAATGGCTAGATGTAATTGTAAGATAGATAGATAGATAGATAATGACCAGGCTGATAGATAGATAGATAGATAGATAGATAGATAGATAGATAGATAGATAGATAGATAATGGTAATATTAGCTGTTTCCTAATAAGGAAATATCCGGCATTGGATGACAGACCACTCAGTATTGCTTTCAATTGAAATTTATAAAATCTTTCTCTTAAAACAATTTTTCAGGAAAATAGGTTTCTCAAGTCCAGTAGCTGTTATCGCTCTTTCCAGTATTGATGGGGTTTTCCTTCCTAACCGTTTTTGCACTACTATCGTAGTTTATAAAATCTTTCTCTTAAAACAATTTTTCAGGAAAATACGTTTCTCAAATTTTATGATTTTCAACCGTATCACAGGCTGCTCGGTCAATCAATGTCGAATGTTTCCTGCCATTATCATTAGAGATTAGTAGAACAGATACTACACTTAACCAGGGAGTGAAGAAAATGCCTAACTAGAGTAGCAATGGCAGGTCGGTGAATGAATGCTGTATGTTTCCGAACGGCTAATATTGCCATTATCATTAGAGGTGAATAGAACAGATAATACACTTTGATCCCTGCCTCATTGCCAGAGAGTAAACAAAACGTAACACGAGTAGCATTCATTACTCGGTCAATGAATACCAAATTTTTCCTTGTAAGGAAACAGTTAGTATCAACATTATAGGTGAATAGAACAGATACTAGACTTTAATCCTAGCCCGATTGCCCGGAAGTAATAAAAAGTGTAACTCAAGTAGCACTCGATGCTCGGTCATTAAATACTAAATTTTTCCTCAGCTAATATTATTAATGCTCTTATCGAATCATTTTCGTTTTTTCTTTCTTTCCATTTTCCTCCATCGCATTCTTTCTTCTCTACTGAGCATCCTTCTTTTCGCTTCTCCTCCCATCTGTTTCGTTCATAATGTTATCGTTTCCTTCTTTGTTGCATTTTCTTTTTTCTGCTGTATATCCTCTCTATCCTCACCCCACTGTCTGCTCCAGTTTCATATGCCCCCCTCCCTCCAAACACTTACCTTGGCACTTTCTAAGTTTTCAACTGCTTTGGGCCGGAGCCGCAAATCAGTGCCAAACAATTTTACACAGAATCAACTGACAACCTTGTTTGTATCACAACACTAATAAACCAAGAAACACTAAAAAACTAATCAGACTATCAAAACAATAAACACTTTCACTAATAAACCAATAGGCCTACAAACAACACTTTTACTTGCAGATATAAATTAAGTAAAAATAAATCTCAAAGAAAATAACATAAAGAACACACACACACACACACACACACACACACACACACACACACACACACACACACACACACACACGTGTATCTTTACAGCGAGGTTCACCATTTACAAGGCCCGGTTTCCACTCGAGGTAGAGGGTTACGTTTAAAGGCCATTTATGTGTATAGGCGTGGAAGACAACGGTTTACCCCAACCTTACACAGGTTATATATATATATATATATATATATATATATATATATATATATATATATGTATATATACACACTTGTGTAAATTGAAACAAAACAAAATAATTCCGTTAATATGCACTGTATGTGTATGACTACACATATATGTGTATGTGCATAACTAGATATATATATGTATGACTGTACATATATATGTACTTATATGACTGTACACATACACACGCGCGCGTACGCACGCACACACACACACACACACACATATATATATATATATATATAGGTAAAATGAGAACAAATGGAGTACAATTTCACTGTAATTTAACATTTAATTTAAAAGAGGGCCCAATACAGAATAGAGCTAAATATTATTTATTTTAGGATATTAAAACAAAAACATGTTAAAGATCGCTACACAATGGCAATTATGTTTCAACGCTACAAATATGTCTCCTCGGGCGATGGTAAACTACTGGCGAGTGAGCGATTAATTTAATTTCAAAAGCAGAATACTTCCTCTGTTTTTCGAGAAAAAAAAGCAGAATTAAAAATAGGCTTGTGGGCGTTGCTCTGATTAATCAATTGAATGTGACCTACACTAAATTTAAACTCACCGAAAAAAATTATTATATAGGTCATGACACGAAGTTGTCTACATATAAATTCTAAAAAATTTCATTATGGACAGATACAAATAGTTACATTATTTCGTATAGAAGTCTGGTGTTCAACTTTCCGAAGAAGTAAAAGCGAAAGTGGTAGGGAGGTAATTTAACCTAATGCTAACTACTTTATATGCTAGGTCCGTTTCCTACATAAATGTTTGTAGTTGATAAATAAAAGCCCCTTTAAGAATAAATAAGTTAACACCTGAAAAAAAGATAAAAAATACAGAACTACTTTGGCAAATTAATACGCAACCTTTAAATAAAGAGCATCCACATAAGATGTAAATAATACTAACTAACCATCAATACAGAGCTATATTAAATCAAAATGAATCTTACAAATAGAATAGTAAGCCATATAAGGTGCACTGCAGTTCATCTATTGATTATTACTGTAAGAAAAAGTATTATGAAATTCAAAGTTTAAACATATTAAACGTAAGGTAAAAGTTAGTGTATGCCTACAATTTACAGTCAATTCACTTCTTTGGTTTAATAAGAAGTTTTTATCAGAAAATCTGATAATTTTCAATTTTTCATGTAAGCATAGAAAGCAGGCTTCATATAAAGATCTACATGTTCTAGCTTTTTTTTTAAAAAAAATGTCCATTGTATCTTAAGAGTTTTATTAGCTTTTTTAAATTCCCAAAATATTTAGAAAGTGATGTACTATTTTTATAAGTACTATTGGGGAAGAATAGATTATGGTGGTACCACCTAGTCTTAAAAGAATTCTTAGTATTACCAATATAAAATTTTTCAGTCGGATTCTCTATTGTAGAAATAGTACTTAGAGAGTTGGTTAAACATTTGTTTCTTAACGGACAGTCGTTAGAATTGTTGAAGTTACATTTGTTAATATTATCAACAATATTTATTTTGGAATGTGCATCATTATGCAAATTTTTGAATTGGTTTAACATTTTATTAATGTGTTTCGTTATAATCTTCTCAAGATTATCAGTGCAGCTATAACTTAGTTTTAGTGTGTTTCTGTTAAACATTTTACTAAGTGGATTACTTTTAGGGAAATGTTCATCATTTAAATGGCGAAACTTCTGACCTAAATTAGTACTGACCATTTTTTCCTATTCCTATTTCTAAAATCAATATTATCATATATTCTCTACTTGATTTCAGCGTACTTGTAATCACTATTTTTTAAAGCAGTATTATAAACACCTTAAGCGGACACTGTGCAGTTATTGTCCGATCGAGTCCCTATTCATGGATGACGTCTAAACCAATTAGGACACGTAAATATATCTTTAGACAGATCATAAATCCATGAAATTTAAATGAAAACAGTTTTTGATGTGAATATCATTTTTAATGCGTTTTAGAACCTTGGAAATTTTGGAAAATTTTGTTTTTCTGGCGTTAGCGTGGAGTCTTAAATTTGTATGGGAAATTGGAGCATCTCTTTTCAGTGACACATTGATTTGGAAATTCTTGCAAAATCAAGTTATTTTTGAAAGATTATTTTTTTTAGAATATCTTGGTATTTTATTTTTATATCCGTTATCCCGTACTTATTTAATTTTATGAATTAATTTTTATAAGAATTGTTTTCATTTAAAAAATCATTAGAATAATTTTTAATCTTTTCTAATTCTATATTAATTTTCATCGATCAAGTGTTAATATTATTAAATAAAAACTGTACTTAATAATCATACATGGAAAAGCTTACTACAATTCGGCGATCCCCAGTATTTTAAAATGAATTTTGAATTGTTTTTGTTTGCCGAATTTTGGAAATACGGATTATCAGAAAATAAGAGCGGTAAATATAGTAAATTTAAAATTTATAGGTCATTTTCTGACATTTCCTCAAAAAGTATCTTTATAAATAAAACTATAAAGCCATAGTACCTAAAATTCAATAAAATATTAGAAAGTTTAAAATATTTTGCCGGGCAGATAAAAAATCATCTAAATATGGTGTTTATGTTGTATTCGTTATGTAATTTTGCTACAGTTATTCCCCCTTACATAAATCTCGCAAAGATCAGGTTTTCGAAAGATGTGTCAAGACCTCATAAAAATACCCACCTCCGTGTTACAAAATGGTTATCCTAAATAATTTAAACTAAACGCAATATTCTTTTTGAATTCAAATTAATTAAAATTTAAATCAGTTAATCTTCCTCAAATGAAGTTTCAGAAAAGTATATTTTATTTTTGAATGATATTTAAAAAAAAAGGCAATTATGTTGTGTTGACAGATTTGTCGATATGGACGATTTTGACGATTTTACTGGTAATCAAAAAAATCCCAACAAATTTAAATTCGATTTGAAATACAGCAAAGTATTTGCTTATTGGAAATATTAAATTTAATATATTAAATCTGAATTAAAACTGAAATTAAAACTTCAAGAAATATTTTTCAGTTTAAAGATGCATTTTAAACCATAGGTGGCGTTTTTTGGCGGTATCTACAATAGGCGAATTTCCATAGGTATTTTGTAATCGAGGAAAACGCTAGCGGATTATTTATTAATAACTGCTCAGATCTCACTTTCCAGCCTTGAGTGGATCCACAAGCGTCTCTGAATCTTGTGGGTGATGAATTATTGCTTCACCCTCTCACAGGCGGGATGTGGCAAGCCACTCATTCTTCTAGAGTTACTTTCATGAATAGTGCTAGTACGAACTACATTCCTTGGTTCCGCTTCACGTCAAGGACACGCCATGTCACTTATATAGCAACAAAACACCCACATCCCCTCCGCGTTCCATCGGTGAGGAGTAAGTTCCACTCGAACAGCTTCTTTTCGTAAACCACTGCTCCGTGGAACCGAATCTCAAGAGGATGATTCCCCGATCGCTACAATCAACCTGTTCAAGTCTAGAGTTAAACGTTATCTTCCTCTTATCCATATAAACTACCCCTTAACGTAACACTCTACCTTGAGTGACCCTTGGGCCTTTTACAGTGTGAATCATACTGTAATATATATATATATATATATATATATATATATATATATATATATATATATAGGTAATTGAAAAAATAACTCCCTATCTTATGTATATGATTATATATATATATATATATATTATATATAAAAGGAATATAGTCTTAAGATGTACTATATTTATGGGATAAAGTGCTCACTATCAGAGATAGAGCGTGTGTAAATATAAAAAGTGAACATAGAAGTTAACACTTAGAGGCGACAGTCTGTTTCATGCTAGACGCAATCGTCAGGACTGACGACTGCGTCTAGCATCAAACATGACTGTCGCCTCTAAGTGTTGACTTCTATGTTCACTTGTATATATATATATATATATATATATATATATATATATATATATTGAGAGAGAGAGAGAGAGAAATAGAAGAAGAAGAAGAATATATATATATATATATATATATATATACAGGGTGCTTGAAAAGTAACTCCTTATTTTATGTATGACGAGCCCTTCCGTCTTGTAAAAATTATAGTTAAACGGAAGAGTCCACTATACATAAAAGAGGGAGTTACTTTTCAAGCACTCTGTTTGTTATGAAACATCAGAGACTTAAAATTGATAAACCGTGTTAAATTTTCACAGGAAATGCTAATTATTATTAATGAGAAAAGGCAAGATAATATCAATTTTTTTCAAATAAAAAGTAATATTCGCATTAAAGAAATAAAAGACATTTAAAAGGCGTGTGGGGATTTTATATGCAATTATTAAATTACACATTTCAAATTATTAATTAATTTTTATGCCATGTCTTTTCCGCAGATTAAATTTGTCTTTTGATATGTGTAAATCGCTGACTTCTTAAGGAACATAATGAAATGGTTTCCTGTTGGTTTCCGGTTTGTTTTGAATTCTTAGTTTTTCTTCTCCAAGAGTTGTTGTCAACCAAAAGAAGAGCGGAGAGGAATTCATAGATTTGAAATAGGGAACACAATCAGACTATGATGGAAGTTGAACTCTGTTTACTTTTCTAATTGACTTCATTTAGAGCCATTTTTATTTAATACTAACAGGCTTCGTCCGCTCGCTATCGCTTCGCAAAGTAAGATATATTCACTACTTGAAATCTTTGAAAATTTTACATGAACATTTCATTCATAAATTGGCTTGTTATAGTTAAGGAAAGTTTTACAAATAGATGCCAACTTGTTGAAGGCCAAGTAAAATGAAAATTTCAAACACTTTTCTGCACTATATAAGACGATAAACAAAACTATTTTTGATATGAAAATCAAAATAATCCTTATAAACTGTCCCCTGTTCTGTCATTGCTGAAATAAAAATAATTGTTTGTGCGGAAAATAAGGATCTACGTACATCAAACTGTCTTTAAATTAAGTGGCAGCAGAAGAATTATCGTTGAACTTTTACAAGGTAAGCTTAAACATTAATTCAACACTTAAATACAGCGATCAATTTTGAGTTCTGTAGTTTATTGATGACTATCGCATCTACTCCTCCCTAGCTATTGTGACGATAGCAAAATCAAGAGTCCTCTACAGGAGCTAGCTTAAATGCTGCCCGATAGGGCGGCTTTTAAAGCTAGTTTATAATAAAACGTGCACCGCAATTTTGAATACAAAAGGAAAATAAGAGTTACTCCCATTGAACCATGAAATCAACGATAATGTCTAGTATAATATATTAATATATATATTTAACCTCGCATAATCTGGCAGCCCTGAATCTGAATCTGCTTTAGTTCCACGTACTGACATCCATTAAACATGGCACGTAGAACTAGAACAGTCTAAACAGAGCTAAATAAAGGGTTCAGTTCGACATTCCAACCACCTGAAGAAGGCCGGAGCGTACAACGGCTGAAACGTTGTAATAAATATAGCGACAAAGATGAGGACAATAGTCAGAATAATGTAAATAGTGTATATGTATATTTATCACAGTTTTTCCCACAGAAATTATGGCATATACGGAAAAAGTAAGCAGTATGTGAAGGGATGAATCGAAATTTCTTTCTTGTAATGTTTCTGGGATGGGCACGACCTTCCCGGGTAATATCTATTATGCTCTTATTTGGTAAGCATGGTATCCACGTGCTCGCTGGGCCATCGTTATCCCATCAGTCACTATCGGGAGACGATCAGGTACGGTGGTATTCTTACTAACAGGCTTCTGGCATTTTCGCATACACACATCATCTTAATTATTAACAGAACAAGATAGATGTGATAACTAGGAACGCGTCACTCATCGACCTTAAGAAATATATCCAATTAATTATCTTTTATAAAACAATTACACCATTCTATTATATCATCATTAATAAACACAGTACTAAAATAAACACAGTACTAAAATAAAAAGAAAGCTATACAAAACCAACGAAATATAAAAGATTTTTATGCCCCATCGGGGATTGCAACACCAAACAAAAATCTATTTATATTGATTATACTACTACAACGTTCTCTCGTTGAATAACTTGCCATCAATGAACAATAAAATCTTAATAAACATAATACTACTATCAATAAATGATTCATAAATGTCGATAATACTCTCATCTTATACAATATTAATTGCAAATGGAAACTCTTATTTCTTGAAGCATTTATAATTAAAAAGAAAACTACAGTAAATATCGTTTAGTCTAGGAAACAGGGTTTTGAATATTTTAATAACACTGGTCGACAAGATTTTTGGTGTCAAGAAACAAAACACATTTTTTAGGTAATTTGATGACGCTGATTCCGAAAATGGCCTTAGTATTTCATGGTTAGCTACCGTTTTTGCTGTACTGAAATTGCTCATTTTTGGAAAAAAAAAAAGATCAATTTACGATCTTGGCTGATCGCAAAATTTAGTTAATAAAGATCGTAGAAACCTATTAATTTTCAGGTAGGCCGAGCAATTTATATCAGCTACCTGAAATAAACTATTTTTATAAGAAAAAGTGTTTTTGAGTCAAAAATTTTAAAATGAAAGTACCGAATTTTTCCAATTTATCGCCAAAATTCAAATTAACTGATAAACTTTATCAGTAATACACTGATAATTAAGGTGAAATAAAAAAAAATGAAACCCTAAAATTTTTCTTGAGATTCATAGCCATGTGATTACTAGTACATATCACGGTTGTCTTGTGGAATCTCCTTTACATTAATTAAACTGCTGTTAGCAGGATAGATGGTACATTTGTGTGTTAAATCTAATATTTTTGTAAGTTCTATTCTATGTTAGACCCTTCCAAAATAAATAGTATTAGTAACCATTATAAAATAATTACGATAAAGATACGAAGTAGAATTAGTACAACGAGTCTATGCGTCTTTTGTTATTGAAAATATTACGAGACTCTCAGTAGGACATTAGGAAAGATGAAATTACCTAATTGTGAACACGCAAAGTATAATGTAAATGCTCAACCGATTTGTGTTCTTTTTTTATCATAGAGATAGATATCGAATGACATGGCTTGAATGAGTGGGATGCAAAAATGATCCCAATTTATTTTGTTATACATGCAGCGGTTTCACACCGGAAGCCAACAGGAAAACGATATCTCAAGAAAGCATATCATGCTTTACTTTTACGTCGAGTTTGGTGACCAAGACAAATGGACTTCTCACGTGGTTTGCAAGATATATTTGGAATAAATGAGACAGTAGACTTCAGGTACCCGAAAATCGCTGAGATTCGCTATTCCTATGATCTGGCGTGGGCCAAAGAACCACTGTGATGAATGGTACTTCTGCTCAGTCACTGTTGCTAGAGCCGTTTAACCAAAATGATCTGATGACTTGGTTCGAGTCTTAACTCTAAGCAAAGAATCGTCAGAACTTTTGGCCTCTAGGCTCAACGAAAAACACCTGTTAGAAAAAGACACAAAGGTAACATTCTATCGAAATAGGAATGCCGAATTTGTATCATTCTATAATGAAAACGCGGATTTTGGTTCATTGCAATGATGTTGATAGCGTTCTTCTTCAACTAGACATCCACAAATACAATCCTGATGTTGATAGCGTTCTTCTTCAACTAGGCATCTACAAATATTATTCTGATGAATAGAGATTGTTCATTGATAGTTGAAAACGTAGTTTGAATTGTGTTTTGCTCCATAATACCAATATGTACCAATACCTATAAGTCATTCAACAACACTGAAAGAAAAAAACATGATGCCATCAAACAGGTTATGGAACAGATTGACTACATCAAACATTCATGGGTGTGATGCGTTTTGTGACGTCAACGAACACTCGTTGTCCCTTTCGTAAGGCTCGTTGTAGTAGAGACTTTGTAATCGCAGATACAACTATAGTACCTCATTGAACAATGCTGGTGTCAGTCGCCTTCGAACATCACTCGCACTAATAGTACTTGCTCGATAACACTCGCTCCAATAGTAACACGTATAGTGATCTGAATAGAGAAATAGTATAGTGAATAGAGTAGAGAATAGTGGTCCGTAAAGTAATAGAGGATAGACTAGAAATAGAGATTCGTATAGTAATAGAGGATAGACTAGAAATGAGATCAATTGAACGTCACGCCACTTCGAATATCACTCGCACCAATAGTACTTGCTTGATAATACTCGCTCGCCAAGTAACCCGTATAGTAATTTGAATAGAGAAATAATATAGAAAATAGCGGTCCGTATAGTAATATAGGATAAAATAGAAATAACGATCCGAATAGTATAGAGGATAGACGAGAAATAGCGAATACGTCACGATACTTTCTGCGTTTACTCTATGGTCACGTGGTCTACTTAATTCAATAATAGGATCGCCTGTGTTTGCTCACTGGCGATCTATGTTCAAGCTCAAGTGTCGATAGCGACACTTTATTCCTATATAACAATGTGCCGATTTGAAAATGGTAAATTTCATGTTTGGTCAACAAAGTGGCTACGCATAATTCCCATATTTATTTTTTGTGTGTGTGTGTATCAAAGGAGCGCTTGAAAAGGAAAGATTGGTCACCCCAAGAGTTGAAGGTCGGTGAAAAGAACGTTATTAGTGCGACGCTAGTTCCGAAAGAAAAAAAATCATGTTCCCTTCACTGCATATCAAACCGGGATTAATGAAACAGTATGTAAAATCACTCGACAAAAAAAGTAAATGTTTTGAGTATATATGTAAATCGTTTCCAGAACTTAGCAGTAAAAAAACTCAAAAAAGGAGTGTTTGATGCTCCTGATATCAGGAAACTCATTAAGGATGAAGAATTTGTTAATTCTTTGAATGACTTGGTATTATGCTCTTGGACATCGTTTGTTGACGTGGTGAAAAACTTCTTATGCAATCGCCGGGCCGAAAACTACAAGGAGTTAGTGGAAAAGCTGTTCAAAAGTCTACAGGATATGGGCGCTAATATGAGTATTAAGGTTCATTTTTTACATAGCCATCTAGATTAATTTCCGGATAATTACGGCGGTGTGAGTGATGAGCAAAGAAAACGATTCCATCAGGATATTAAAACAATGGAATAGCGCTACCAGGGATGGTGGGGCAAACGAATGATGGCTGACTACTGCTGCAGTATCAAAGCGGACTTAAATAACATTGAACATGACAGACAATCAAGAAAGAGAAAAGTTTTTACCATAGTTCTTATATTCCCGAAGGTTTTATTTCTGCTGTTAGTTCATTAAATGATTTGATGAAAATACTTCTTGGTTTTGGTATATTCAATCGTGTTATTTTTAAAGACTTCGGGTCTGATTGTTATTTCAAAAATAGTATTTCTTAATAAACAGACCAATATTTGTTGGTTTAAATACGAACTGAAAGATTTCTACGATTTTATTTTGAGGAATATTAACATCGGTCAATATCTATATATGGAAAACAAATGCTTTTTTTTTCTCACAAAAATGAGTCATCGTTGTACAACAAAAACGGTAGCTAACCAAGAAAAACTATTTCAGATTCAGTACCCTCAAATTGACTAAAAATTGGTATCTCGACACCATTTCAATTTTTTTTTTTTTTTGTTGACCAGTGTAATTTAAAAAAACTCTAACAAGAATTATTTTCAGAATTCATGTTATAAGGATATCTCAAGGGGTCACCCATTTAGGTACTGACCAAGTACGACGTTGCTTAACTTCGGTGATCGTATGAGATACGGTGTTTCATCGTGACATGGCCGTAAGCCTGCTTAATTTAAGAAGTAGGAGGAAATTTTCTAAAGATTTAATAGAAGGCGTGGTTGGAATAAGAATGTCTTGAGTGGATTTTTATCCAAAAAATCGTCCTTGTTCGTCTCTCTGCTTATTGCGTTTTCTTCATAGCTCCGTTCGTAAATCAATGCAACAGTCAGTCTGTATCTATCGACAGTGTAACTCGGATATAAGAGAAACCCGGATATAAGAGAAATTTTTTCTGGTCCCAAATTAGAGCCCATACTTACCTAAACAAAATAGACCAAACCCGGATATAAGAGAAACCCGGATATAAGAGATTTCTTCTCCGGTCCCGACAATTCTCTTATATCCGGGTTACACTGTATTTATCTATCTTATATGAAAAAAAAAACATTAACCTGAATACTCGATTCATGTTAAATAACATTACTCTGATGGAGATTTTCGTACGGATGATATTGCATGGCGCCAAACCCTTTTAGAAATATCTAAACTGTCAGTTGTAACCAAAATCTTTCTAAGGTCAATGGTTAAAAATGGTATTAAGCGAGTGATACCTGTAGATTTGGCTGAAGACCATTCCTTTTCGAATATTAATATATGGCGCTACACGGTTACAAACAAAGAACTGAACCAGGTAACAGAAATCACATCATTTGAGGACTTTTAACAGCAGCAGCAACTAAAATAGATGTTACTCGGAACTCAAAGAGAAAAATAATAACATAGTCAAAATGCTGATGTTCCACATTAGTTCAAAGGGTTAGAAATGAAACCTTCACCAACACTGGAAGGAGCGATAACAGCGACAGGTCTTGAGAAACCTATTTTCCTGAAAAATTGTTTTAAGAGAAAGATTTTATAAATTTCAATTGAAAGCAATACTGGGTGGTCTGTCATCCAATGCCGGATATTTCCTTATTAGGAAACAGCTAATATTACCATTATCTATCTATCTATCT
Source organism: Acanthosepion pharaonis (assembly GCA_903632075.3). Classification (NCBI taxonomy): domain Eukaryota; kingdom Metazoa; phylum Mollusca; class Cephalopoda; order Sepiida; family Sepiidae; genus Acanthosepion; species Acanthosepion pharaonis. Next base: position 1,518,963 of record CAHIKZ030002013.1, on the reverse strand, counting down.
ATCTATCTATCTATCTATCTATCTATCTATCTTTCATTCCGTTCATATCTATCTATCTATGTATCTATCTATGTATCTATCTATCTATCTATATTTCATTCCGTTCATATCTATCTATCTATCTATCTATCTATCTATCTATCTATCTATCTATCTATCTATCTATCTCACAGTTACATCTAGCCATTTCATTTTACAGCTGAAATGGCTAGATGCAATCGTAAATTCTATGCTATCAGTTTCTTCTGTCGCACTTCTCACTTGTGGAACTTAACTTTGTTATTCAAAAATGTAAATACAATGTCAATCGTTATCTTTTGTTTTCTTAATTCTTCTTCTTTTCTTCTTCTCTATCTATCTGACTGAGGAACTTAAACGTGGTGCAATGGTTAGCAAGCCTGTCTCGCCTGAACAATTACGACTGATTAGTAAGTGTGATCCACACTAGGTGCCCCATATTTTCAGTCTCGTGACATATCTAAGCTACGCATAGAAAATCCCCATATCTATCTATCTATCTATCTACAACTGACAATCTCTGCACACACACACACACACACGCACGCACGCACGCACGCACGCACAAACATATATATTACATATGGATTATATTTTATATGCGTGGAAAGCGGTCAATATCAGTGATAGTACTAACATAATAAGTTGTATGAATATGGGTTTTTGTGGCCCTGGGTTTCACGCTTTTGCGATCATCAGACAAACCTTTTCAGGCAAACGATCATCAGACATCACGCTTTTGCGATCATTGGACAAAGTTTGTCTGATGATCATAAAAGCGTGATGTCTCATATCCATACAACTTATATATATATATATATATATATATATATATATATATATATATATATATATATATGTGTGTGAATAAAAAGAAAGAACAGTAAGATATATAATCCGGTGTTCTTATGGATATTTTTATTTTTACAAAATAGTGCTCAATGTAAATTTACAGAGCATTAATATTATAAATTAATTGATATATATATATATATATATATATATATATATATATATACCTTTGGAAAGGTATGAATCCTCTTCTTCTCCCTCCAGCTATGGATATATAGCAGGACAGACTGGGTTCTATAGCCTTGGATGGCAACTGGTTTAGGAGAAGGACAACTCTGAATTCAAAACCTGCAGAGGGTCGTTTGAGGAACTTGTGGCATGTAGTGCACCATGTCTCTGTATTCAGCCCTTCAAGAAGTGTGTTTGGTTCTGCACAAAGCCTTCAGCACTATAATCAAATCATATGTCCTGGTGTCTGGGCTGCCAGTTCCTAAGAACTGAGCTGCTTGACCTTCATACGTCGAATACGTCAGGAGAGCCCATTTATATATATATATATATATATATATATATATATATATATATATATATATATATATATATATATATATATATTTCTCTTTACTTCCCTCTCGCTCTTCTTTCTTTTTCCGTTGTTAACTGTCTAAATAGGTCAAGGTCTGGTCCTCCTCCTTCTCCCTATACTCTATCATGTCTCTTTAACTACACCTTTTACACTCTCTATTAAATTACAAAAACTTGGAAGTGCTATCTGATGATCCGACGTCCTTTAAAATGGCTCTGGTGAAATAAATTATTATAATGGTACCTAAAGTGGTCTGCTTTTCTTTTATATATATATATATATATATATATATATATATATATATATATATATATATATACTGTCTCCGGGATGCGTGTATTTCGTTGAAATGTACACAACCCTTAGACAGTTAGCATAAACTCATCGACCATCAAGACTCTGAGACATAGTATGTTTTAGACACAGGTTTATTGACAGTCGACAAAGGTAAAACTGAAAGAAAATAAAACACGTTTCTTCAGAAACACGGAGATACAAAATGAAGGTGAGTATTTACTAAGACCTTAAAAGTAGTTGTAGGTATGATAAGCTTGCAGAATAGAAGCATTTGAACATAAAAAATACTCATAGAAAGAAAAAGAATACAAATTATGCTGAGTAACAGTCAAGTTCAGAGAGGAAAGGTGGAGGTTCCGCACGTGGTGAGAAGGTAAACAAAGTTCGTTTGAGGAAGGAAATGATACTAAAAAATAATGCTTACATTAAATAATTCCATAATAGGAAGAAAGAAAGGCGATAGTTCTTACCGGAGATGTCCAAGAATGACGAGATATTTAAAGGATGAAAACTAAGCCATGCGGCTGCTGGGGGGCATGCCATGCGGCCAAGCTGGGGGCATGCCATGCAACCAAGCTGGGGGCAGCTAAACTGGATAGAGGCTGAGCACCAGGAACCTTCAACCGGTGTAGGGTCAGAAAGAAGCCCCCCAAGCAAAAAGGGTCGGTAAAGGGAGATGAGTGCTAGTAGGTCTGTTGTACACAGAACAGAACACTCCCCGCCTGACGTCTTGCACGTCAAGAAATGTGCTAGTTCTCGGCGCAGAGAAGGACAATCTCGGTAACGGGTCTGAGGAGGTGTTTAGTGCCGTCCTTTCTGGAAATCCTGACCTCTACTTTCCTTACTAGGGAACACGCGCGTGATCAATCCTAGGGGCCATTCATTTCTAGCAGCCTTGTCGTTCTTGAGCAACACCACATTTCCGGGTTCCAGGTTGGGTTCATCTGATCTCCACTTGGTGTGTGTCTGGATAGGAGATAGGTATTCTCTTCTCCACCTGCTTCAGAATCTCTCAGCCAGATGTAGGACGAATTTCCATTGATTAGGGTTAGAGGATCTTCGTATATGCAACACGCGATTACTTACATACACGTAAAAGCGTCTGGTTTCGGTGTGGATGTAGCCTAGAACTGCCTTACTGTCCGTGTAGAAGGTAGTGGATTGAAGCTGCAGGTCTATCTCGGAGTAGATCAGTTCGCTCAGTTCGGTTGCCGGGAGGGGGCACAGAGCTCCAGTCTGGGAACTGAATGTTCGGGTCGTGGGGCAAGTTTCGCTTTCCCCATGACGAAGCCAATTTGGTCGTTTCCTTTATTGTCGGTGACCTTGAGATAGGCCACTGCAGCGATGGCTTTGGCCGATGCATCGGAAAAGATGTGCAGCTCTTTACGTACTGCTTTTGAGAATGGTATGTTTGTGAAGGCCCTAGGGATTCGGACCTCGTTTAGCGCCTCCAAGGACTCTCTCCATGAAGACCAGATTTTGTGCATTTCTTGACGAAGAGGTGAGTCCCATTCGCTGTTTTCATGGGTTAGCTCTCTCAAGATTAACTTTCCTTGAATGGTGACGGGGGCAGCAAATCCCAAGAGGTCATACAGACTGTTGAGGGTCGATAAAACGCCCCTACGTGTAAAGGGTCTTTGTATCACAGGTACCTTGAACGTAAAGGTGTCGGTCTTAAGGTGCCACTCCAGGCCAAGACTGCGCTGTATGGGTAGGTCATCCTTGCTCAAATCCAGATCCATTAGGTTGTTCGCATGGTCCTGGGGTGGGATTGCAGTCATAACTCCTTCTTTGTTGGAGGCTATTTTGTGTAGCCTTAAGTTGGATCCGGCAAGGATGTCTCGTGTTCTTTGGAGCAAGGAGACTGTAGCTTCGACAGTAGGGAGCGATTTTAGACAGTCAAGGATATAGAAATTCCGGTTGACTAACTCCTCGACTGCCGGATCATAGTTAGGCTGGCCCTTTCTGACTGCTTGTCTGGGGCAATAGATAGCCACGGCTGGGGATGGACTATTGCCGAAAACGTGAACTTTCATCCGGTATTCAGCAATTCCTTTGGTTGGGTCGTTGTCGCGATACCAGAGTATTCTCAGGAAGTTTCTGTGTTCTTTCACTAAGAAACAGTGGAACATCTGTTCGATGTCTGCGGTGACGGCGACGATTTCTTTACGAAAACGGGTGAGGACCCCGACCCGGGTGTTGTTAAGGTCAGGTTCGCTTATCAAGACGTCGTTCAAGGACACTCCATCGTGTTTGGCGCTGGAGTCAAAGACTACTCGAATTTTTCCGGGTTTTTTAGGATGGTACACACCAAAGATGGGCAAATACCAGCATTCTTCTTCCTTTCTGAGGGGAGGGGCCGCTTCAGCATGACCATTCTCAAATAGCCCTTCCATGAATGAAAGGAAGTGTCTCTGCATCTCTGGTTTCTTATCGAGGCTACGTCTCAGTGAAGAAGGTCGTCTCTCTGCCAGTTTCCTGTTATAAGGAGACGACGTCAGGGGAGATCTAAAGGGTAGAGAGGAGCGACCCAACTGTTGTCTTTGTCTTTCTCAGCTCCCAGTTCCATGATGTTCAGGAAGGCAATATCTTCAATAGAAGGCGCCGCCCTTTCGTCGTCCCTGGTCCGTTGAAATAGGTGGTCTTCCATCTCAGTAGAGTATGGTCTCTTGCTGATGCCGAAGCTCTCTTTAATTTCGAATTTGTTCGGGCACGAATCGAAAAGGGTGGGGCGTCCCCCATCAGATATATGTGTATGCAATGTGTTTATTATGGTGGGTGGGTGAAATTTCCCTAAGTAGACATTGCCGACTATGACCCATCCTAGGTCCAGTTTCTGTGCATATGGGGCATCATGGGGCTGTTTATTTGTTGGCGCACTTTGTGTACCCTTAGAATGTCGCGCCCCAGAAGGAGCATTATAGGGAGTTTTAGGCTCCACGGTGGGGATGAGGTGAGCTATTTTTCTCAGATGTGGGTGGTGGAGGGCTGCCTCAGGAGTTGGGATGCCGGACCTGTCGTTGGGTATTTTGTCGCATTCGACGGGACTTGGAAGTGGAAGGCTGTTTTTCCGTCTAAGTTCCACCTGGAAGCCTGACGCTCTTCTTCCCATGGTTTGTATAACTCCGGCACAAGTTTTAAGGGAATAAGGGAAACTGGGCCCATCATTTTTAAAGGTATCAAAAAAGTCTGAGCGTACCAAAGACCGGTTGCTTTGTTCATCGATGATGGCGTACATCCTAACTGTTTTGTCTGGTTGGTCTGCAGGGTAAACATTGACGAGACATATCTTGGAGCACGACTTTTCTGAGAGGTCACCACCGCAAACTTGTGTGCACTGCGAAACAACTCCAGTAGCTATAGGGGGGTTATCCTCCACGCCGTTTTCTGCAGCGGATCTTATGCTGATGGGCCAAGGTGGTGGTCCTGGATGGAGAGCAGTGTTGTGTTCTTCACTGTTACACTCATTGCATGTAATATTCATTCTGCAGAATTTCGCTATGTGTGCTGTGGAGGAGCAACATTTGAAACAGATGCCATTGTTTCTTATAAAAGTCTCACGCTCTTTCAAGGGTTTCTCTCGAAAGGCGCGGCATTTCAACAGTGAGTGGAATTTTTTGTGTAATGGGCAATATTGGGTGGGGTCGTTGTCATCTTTGTTTTGCCGACGCGTGGTGTTGAAAACTGTGGGGGACACTTCGGTCTTATTCACCGATACCACCCTTTATTTGCTCTCTTGTGAGGGGAACCTACCCACCAGTGGACTGACTTTGAAACTTGGATCATTTTTGATCCTAGCTTGTTGTGTAATAAAGTTTACAAATACCTTAAAAGGAGGGAACGTAACTTGGTGCCGCTCCTTATATTCGGAACCAACAGACAGCCATCTGTCCTGAAGTGAGGATGGTAGTTTGGTTATAAAGGGGCGGAGCCCTCGAGCAGTGTCCAGGTAGGCGAGGCCAGGAAGGTTTCCATCTTCCCTAGCTGACAAGAGTTCGGTAGCTAAATCGCTGAGTTCCCTAAGTCTAGGAAGATCGTTGTTTGACAGTCTGGAGAAGTCATCTACTCGTTTGAAGAGAGCATCCTCTATCATTTCGGGAGCCCCGTAACACTCCTCGAGTCGGGCCCATATTCTCATGAGCCCTCTTTCTGGGTGGTTCAGGTGGGCTGACCTTAGCCTCCTTGCATGTTCCCCTGACTCTTTACCAAGCCATTTTACGAGGAGGTCCATTTCCTCGCTGTATGTGAGACCGAGGTGTCTGGTGGCACTCTGGAAAGACCGCTTCCATGCTCTGTAGTCCTCAGGTCTATCGTTAAAAGGTGGCAGTCCAGTGGTGATGAGTTCCCGCCGGGTGAAGTACCTCACAAGGTCTGAGGTATATTGAGACTGGGAGGCGTCCCTGGTGTTGGTGGGGTACCGGTCGTTAGGAGGTTCGGTGTCTTCGACACGTGAGTTAGGGGAGTGATAGCTGATAATAGGTGGTTTTTTTTGGGTAGGTCTGTCTGGGCTCCCTGGCCTATGAGGGAGAAGTCGGTCTCCGCGTTCGAACCGACCATACTGGTATCCCTGAACGATTTCTTCGTTAACAGGTGGTTGGGGTCCAGTCATCTCTTGTTTCGCTTGACTTGCTTGGTCGGCTAAGTATTCTCTGACCCGTGTGTTAGGGTCAGTGGGAGTGCAGTCGAGTTTTGAGTGGTTGCAGCTGGACCGTTCTTTTAGCTCGTCGGCAGCTTCCCTCAGAACTTCTGCTTCAGCTACGGCAGCAGCCGTCTCCTTTTCAAGCTGTAGTTTCTCCAACTCCATCCTTATTTTTAGCTCCTTGTCGATGAAGGCTAAACGTGTTTTGGCTGCTTCGGCCCTAGCTTGGGCGATAGCAGCAGCAGCCGCCGTAGACGATCAGACCGAGAGTAGCGGGAGGCATGAGTCCTTGACCGATTTGACACGTTGTCTGCCATCGTTGAGAAAAAAGGATGATTGGTGGTAGAAGAGAGGCCGAAAGAATAGCTTCGTTATATTGAGGATAGTTTTTTTCAAGCGAACTGTGTGACACTACTGTTGTTGGTGTTGCGTCCGTAGTTCCGACGGTTGGTGTAGACCACGAAATATCCGACCATTAGGGGGGCCTCCGTTTTACTGTACTGTCTCCGGGATGCGTGTATTTCGTTGAAATGTACACAACCCTTAGACAGTTAGCATAAACTCTCATCGACAATCAAGACTCTGAGACATAGTATGTTTTAGACACAGGTTTATTGACAGTCGACAAAGGTAAAACTGAAAGAAAATAAAAACACGTTTCTTCAGAAACACGGAGATACAAAATGAAGGTGAGTATTTACTAAGACCTTAAAAGTAGTTGTAGGTATGATAAGCTTGCAGAATAGAAGCATTTGAACATAAAAAATACTCATAGAAAGAAAAAGAATACAAAATATGCTGAGTAACAGTCATGTTCCGAGAGGAAAGGTGGAGGTTCCGCACGTGGTGAGAAGGTAAACAAAGTTCGTTTGAGGAAGGAAATGATACTAAAAAATAATGCTTACATTAAATAATTCCATAATAGGAAGAAAGAAAGGCGATAGTTCTTACCGGAGATGTCCAAGAATGACGAGATATTTAAAGGATGAAAACTAAGCCATGCGGCCAAGCTGGGGGCATGCCATGCGGCCAAGCTGGGGGCATGCCATGCGGCCAAGCTGGGGGCAGCTAAACTGGATAGAGGCTGAGCACCAGGAACCTTCAACCGGTGTAGGGTCAGAAAGAAGCCCCCAAGCAAAAAGGGTCGGTAAAGGGAGATGAGTGCTAGTAGGTCTGTTGTACACAGAACAGAACACTCCCCGCCTGACGTCTTGCACGTCAAGAAATGTGCTAGTTCTCGGCGCAGAGAAGGACAATCTCGGTAACGGGTCTGAGGAGGTGTTTAGTGCCGTCCTTTCTGGAAATCCTGACCTCTACTTTCCTTACTAGGGAACACGCGCGTGATCAATCCTAGGGGCCATTCATTTCTAGCAGCCTTGTCGTTCTTGAGCAACACCACATTTCCGGGTTCCAGGTTGGGTTCATCTGATCTCCACTTGGTGTGTGTCTGGATAGGAGATAGGTATTCTCTTCTCCACCTGCTTCAGAATCTCTCAGCCAGATGTAGGACGAATTTCCATTGATTAGGGTTAGAGGATCTTCGTATATGCAACACGCGATTACTTACATACACGTAAAAGCGTCTGGTTTCGGTGTGGATGTAGCCTAGAACTGCCTTACTGTCCGTGTAGAAGGTAGTGGATTGAAGCTGCAGGTCTATCTCGGAGTAGATCAGTTCGCTCAGTTCGGTTGCCGGGAGGGGGGCACAGAGCTCCAGTCTGGGAACTGAATGTTCGGGTCGTGGGGCAAGTTTCGCTTTCCCCATGACGAAGCCAATTTGGTCGTTTCCTTTATTGTCGGTGACCTTGAGATAGGCCACTGCAGCGATGGCTTTGGCCGATGCATCGGAAAAGATGTGCAGCTCTTTACGTACTGCTTTTGAGAATGGTATGTTTGTGAAGGCCCTAGGGATTCGGACCTCGTTTAGCGCCTCCAAGGACTCTCTCCATGAAGACCAGATTTTGTGCATTTCTTGAGGAAGAGGTGAGTCCCATTCGCTGTTTTCATGGGTTAGCTCTCTCAAGATTAACTTTCCTTGAATGGTGACGGGGGCAGCAAATCCCAAGAGGTCATACAGACTGTTGAGGGTCGATAAAACGCCCCTACGTGTAAAGGGTCTTTGTATCACAGGTACCTTGAACGTAAAGGTGTCGGTCTTAAGGTGCCACTCAGGCCAAGACTGCGCTGTATGGGTAGGTCATCCTTGCTCAAATCCAGATCCATTAGGTTGTTCGCATGGTCCTGGGGTGGGATTGCAGTCATAACTCCTTCTTTGTTGGAGGCTATTTTGTGTAGCCTTAAGTTGGATCCGGCAAGGATGTCTCGTGTTCTTTGGAGCAAGGAGACTGTAGCTTCGACAGTAAGGGAGCGATTTTAGACAGTCAAGGATATAGAAATTCCGGTTGACTAACTCCTCGACTGCCGGATCATAGTTAGGCTGGCCCTTTCTGACTGCTTGTCTGGGGCAATAGATAGCCACGGCTGGGGATGGACTATTGCCGAAAACGTGAACTTTCATCCGGTATTCAGCAATTCCTTTGGTTGGGTCGTTGTCGCGATACCAGAGTATTCTCAGGAAGTTTCTGTGTTCTTTCACTAAGAAACAGTGGAACATCTGTTCGATGTCTGCGGTGACGGCGACGATTTCTTTACGAAAACGGGTGAGGACCCCGACCCGGGTGTTGTTAAGGTCAGGTTCGCTTATCAAGACGTCGTTCAAGGACACTCCATCGTGTTTGGCGCTGGAGTCAAAGACTACTCGAATTTTTCCGGGTTTTTTAGGATGGTACACACCAAAGATGGGCAAATACCAGCATTCTTCTTCCTTTCTGAGGGAAGGGGCCGCTTCAGCATGACCATTCTCAAATAGCCCTTCCATGAATGAAAGGAAGTGTCTCTGCATCTCTGGTTTCTTATCGAGGCTACGTCTCAGTGAAGAAGGTCGTCTCTCTGCCAGTTTCCTGTTATAAGGGAGACGACGTCGGGGAGATCTAAAGGGTAGAGGAGCGACCCAACTGTTGTCTTTGTCTTTCTCAGCTCCCAGTTCCATGATGTTCAGGAAGGCAATATCTTCAATAGAAGGCGCCGCCCTTTCGTCGTCCCTGGTCCGTTGAAATAGGTGGTCTTCCATCTCAGTAGAGTATGGTCTCTTGCTGATGCCGAAGCTCTCTTTAATTTCGAATTTGTTCGGGCACGAATCGAAAAGGGTGGGGCGTCCCCCATCAGATATATGTGTATGCAATGTGTTTATTATGGTGGGTGGGTGAAATTTCCCTAAGTAGACATTGCCGACTATGACCCATCCTAGGTCCAGTTTCTGTGCATATGGGGCATCATGGGGGCTGTTTATTTGTTGGCGCACTTTGTGTACCCTTAGAATGTCGCGCCCCAGAAGGAGCATTATAGGAGTTTTAGGCTCCACGGTGGGGATGAGGTGAGCTATTTTTCTCAGATGTGGGTGGTGGAGGGCTGCCTCAGGAGTTGGGATGCCGGACCTGTCGTTGGGTATTTTGTCGCATTCGACGGGACTTGGAAGTGGAAGGCTGTTTTTTCCGTCTAAGGATTCCACCTGGAAGCCTGACGCTCTTCTTCCCATGGTTTGTATAACTCCGGCACAAGTTTTAAGGGAATAAGGGAAACTGGGCCCATCATTTTTAAAGGTATCAAAAAAGTCTGAGCGTACCAAAGACCGGTTGCTTTGTTCATCGATGATGGCGTACATCCTAACTGTTTTGTCTGGTTGGTCTGCAGGGTAAACATTGACGAGACATATCTTGGAGCACGACTTTTCTGAGAGGTCACCACCGCAAACTTGTGTGCACTGCGAAACAACTCCAGTAGCTATAGGGGGTTATCCTCCACGCCGTTTTCTGCAGCGGATCTTATGCTGATGGGCCAAGGTGGTGGTCCTGGATGGAGAGCAGTGTTGTGTTCTTCACTGTTACACTCATTGCATGTAATATTCATTCTGCAGAATTTCGCTATGTGTGCTATGGAGGAGCAACATTTGAAACAGATGCCATTGTTTCTTATAAAGTCTCACGCTCTTTCAAGGGTTTCTCTCGAAAGGCGCGGCATTTCAACAGTGAGTGGAATTTTTTGTGTGTAATGGGCAATATTGGGTGGGGTCGTTGTCATCTTTGTTTTGCCGACGCGTGGTGTTGAAAACTGTGGGGACACTTCGGTCTTATTCACCGATACCACCCTTTATTTGCTCTCTTGTGAGGGGAACCTACCCACCAGTGGACTGACTTTGAAACTTGGATCATTTTTTGATCCTAGCTTGTTGTGTAATAAAGTTTACAAATACCTTAAAAGGAGGGAACGTAACTTGGTGCCGCTCCTTATATTCGGAACCAACAGACAGCCATCTGTCCTGAAGTGAGGATGGTAGTTTGGTTATAAAGGGGCGGAGCCCTCGAGCAGTGTCCAGGTAGGCGAGGCCAGGAAGGTTTCCATCTTCCCTAGCTGACAAGAGTTCGGTAGCTAAATCGCTGAGTTCCCTAAGTCTAGGAAGATCGTTGTTTGACAGTCTGGAGAAGTCATCTACTCGTTTGAAGAGAGCATCCTCTATCATTTCCAGAGCCCCGTAACACTCCTCGAGTCAGGCCCCATTCTCATGAGCCCTCTTTCTGGGTGGTTCAGGTGGGCTGACCTTAGCCTCCTTGCATGTTCCCCTGACTCTTTACCAAGCCATTTTACGAGGAGGTCCATTTCCTCGCTGTATGTGAGACCGAGGTGTCTGGTGGCACTCTGGAAAGACCGCTTCCATGCTCTGTAGTCCTCAGGTCTATCGTTAAAGGTGGCAGTCCAGTGGTGATGAGTTCCCGCCGGGTGAAGTACCTCCCAAGGTCTGAGGTATATTGAGACTGGGAGGCGTCCCTGGTGTTGGTGGGGTACCGGTCGTTAGGAGGTTCGGTGTCTTCGACACGTGAGTTAGGGAGTGATAGCTGATAATAGGTGGTTTTTGGGTAGGTCTGTCTGGGCTCCCTGGCCTATGAGGGAGAAGTCGGTCTCCGCGTTCAACCGACCATACTGGTATCCCTGAACGATTTCTTCGTTAACAGGTGGTTGGGGTCCAGTCATCTCTTGTTTCGCTTGACTTGCTTGGTCGGCTAAGTATTCTCTGACCCGTGTGTTAGGGTCAGTGGGAGTGCAGTCGAGTTTTGAGTGGTTGCAGCTGGACCGTTCTTTTAGCTCGTCGGCAGCTTCCCTCAGAACTTCTGCTTCAGCTACGGCAGCAGCCGTCTCCTTTTCAAGCTGTAGTTTCTCCAACTCCATCCTTATTTTTAGCTCCTTGTCGATGAAGGCTAAACGTGTTTTGGCTGCTTCGGCCCTAACTTGGGCGATAGCAGCAGCAGCCGCCGTAGACGATCAGACCGAGAGAAGCGGGAGGCATGAGTCCTTGACCGATTTGACACGTTGTCTGCCATCGTTGAGAAAAAGGATGATTGGTGGTAGAAGAGAGGCCGAAAGAATAGCTTCGTTATATTGAGGATAGTTTTTTTCAAGCGAACTGTGTGACACTACTGTTGTTGGTGTTGCGTCCGTAGTTCCGACGGTTGGTGTAGACCACGAAATATCCGACCATTAGGGGGGCCTCCGTTTTACTGTACTGTCTCCGGGATGCGTGTATTTCGTTGAAATGTACACAACCCTTAGACAGTTAGCATAAACTCTCATCGACAATCAAGACTCTGAGACAGTATGTTTTAGACACAGGTTTAAACTGACAAAGGTAAAACTGAAAGAAAATAAAAACACGTTTCTTCAGAAACACGGAGATACAAAATGAAGGTGAGTATTTACTAAGACCTTAAAAGTAGTTGTAGGTATGATAAGCTTGCAGAATAGAAGCATTTGAACATAAAAAATACTCATAGAAAGAAAAAGAATACAAAATATGCTGAGTAACAGTCAAGTTCCGAGAGGAAAGGTGGAGGTTCCGCACGTGGTGAGAAGGTAAACAAAGTTCGTTTGAGGAAGGAAATGATACTAAAAAATAATGCTTACATTAAATAATTCCATAATAGGAAGAAAGAAAGGCGATAGTTCTTACCGGAGATGTCCAAGAATGACGAGATATTTAAAGGATGAAAACTAAGCCATGCGGCCGTGCTGGGGGCAGCTAAACTAGATAGAGGCTGAGCACCAGGAACCTTCAACCGGTGTAGGGTCAGAAAGAAGCCCCCAAGCAAAAAGGGCCGGTAAAGGGAGATGAGTGCTAGTAGGTCTGTTGTACACAGAACAGAACAATATATATATATCTACTTTAAGACATATTTTTATGTTTATACGTTCTTTTTATAGATACAAACATTTAAGTAAAGTCTCTGTTTATAATAAACAGTATTAACAACATTTACTAGCCTGAATTTCCGAGAAATTTTCATACAAAATATGCGTCCTCCGACAGGAATAGAACCTGTAACCTATACGGAACCGTCATATAGCCTGACATGCCTTAACAGAGGAGCGTTCGGTTAGCAAGGCCGATTTTACTGTTTTTAAACACAGTTCTCTATGATTTTCTCTCATATATTCATATCTGCTCAATGCGAATCCAAATGTTAACAAATGACGTCACACATTATGAAAAGTCCGACAATTTTTTTAAAGACATTTTTTTATGTTTATATATATATATATATATATATATTAGTGTATGTAACATTGCTCATACTAAAGTGTGTTGATCTATGTACCTACTTGAGTAGAGACGGTGTTATGCTAACATTTTGATGTTGTTTATATTTCTCCATGGACGCTTTTTGATAATAACCGCACTTGGCAAAAAAAAAATAAAAAGAAAAAAAGAAAAAGGTCCGCAATATGGTGGGGCGCCGAAGTCCAAGGATTGGCACGGAAAATAACTCCCGCCTTACACGAGAAACGAACGCAGTAACGATCAACTCCTCCCCGCGTTCGACCCTCTTTTCGTTTCTTTTAACACGATGGCGATAAAAGGCATAACATGAAAGATGGCGCCTATAAATCTCGTCTGGCTTGTCGGAGGACATTGAGTTGGTATCGGAGAAAAGGTAATAATGTTTCGCTTGGAAGAGAAAGCGAAAAACAATGAAAAGGCAAAGAGATAGATAGATAGATAGATAGATAGAGAGAGAGAGAGAGAGAGAGAGAGAGAGCGAAAGATAAAAGGATATATAAAGTGAGCTTGAAGATGGAGTTAGAAAAAATGAACGAAAAATGAACGAAGGAGATAGACGAAAAGAAAGAAAGGGATAGACGAAAGAGAGAGAGAGAGAGAGAGAGAGAGAGAGAGAGAGAGAAAATGGAGGTAGTGATAATGTTTAAATTGAGTAAACGGTTGCATTCGGATAAAGAGACAATAGTCAATGAGAGAGAAGAGAAGAAAAAGAAAGAAAGAAAGAAAGAAAGAAAGAAAGAAATAGGACACTAAAAGAAAGAAAGAAAGAAAGAAATAGGACACTAAAAGAAAGAAAGAAAGAAAGAAAGAAAGAAAGAAAAGTGGGGATTTGAGAGAATGTTGATAGAAAGAATGAAACTGAAATGAAAACAAAGAGTATACATATACATATATATATATATATATATATATATATATATATATAGAGAGAGAGAGAGAGAGAGAGAGATAGAGTTAGGGAAAAGTAGAAAAAGAAAGAGAGATAGGAGGTTTAGAGTGAGAAGGAAAGTAGGAGGAGAGAGGAGGTGAGAAAGGGGGTGCTTTACCGATATATTCTTACTGAATGCTATACACATACAGACACAGACACACCTATACGTATATATTGAAAGAGCGAGAGAGAGAGAGAGAGAGAGTTAGGTGAGAGAATGAAAGAGTGATAAAAAGAAACAGAGAGAGAGAGAGTGTGAGAGAGAGAGAGAGAGAGAGAGAAAGGATGAATGATATGAAAATAAGAAAAGTAAGATATCTATCTATCTATCTATCTATCTATCTATCTTAGCTTATTCATATCTATGTGCCGTGACAAATTAACAGCGCGTGAGACATGGGAAGGTGATTGAAAGTTAATATTTAATGACAGAGAATGTTAACAAAAATAATAATAAAAAAAACACACGAAAAGATAAAATAAATGAAGCAATAAAAATAAATAAAAATTAGGCAAATATCAAAACAAGCGAATAAACTTGAAAAGTACGTGTTATCAAAATCCCGTCTTTTTTTTTTCTGTTTGTACAAAGGTGCAGTTTGAAATGGGTGTTGATTGTTGCTTTAGGATTCTTTGAAAGAATTACCTCGCTTTAATGAAATTAAAAGAAAAAGAAAGAAAAACTGAAGTAATGTATATTTGTTTGTATGTTGAAAGCCACAGAGGGAATCTAATTATATAGGAAAAGACTTCAACAAACCCTGGTAGAAGATAAATTTGAATACACCAACACAGCAGTACATGAACTACAATCCATAGGATCAGATAAGCAAATTGATTTTTCAGATTTTGTAACGGTACCATATTTATTTATTATAATAAAGAAGTTTCTGGGATTGACTGTGTTTGTTACTGTGACGCAGCAAAAATTGCACATCGTAGCAAGATTTTTGATAGAGCAATACCTTTGAACTGCACTTGACGAATAAATAATTTCTCAGATTAATCTGTGACTTAGTCAGGAGACTATTTTTCTTTTGTTTGCTCAGCCTTAGCATAAGGCTCAGATATTAATTCAACTTTTATTTACTTCGAGCGTTATTTTTTTGAAATGGCTATGAAACTGGTCAGATATGAGTTTACGAAAAAAAATGATCAAGGAAATGTACTTTACTTAATAGGGGATTAGAATCTTGGTGGACTGTTCTCTCTCTGTGGGCGAGTTGTCTAAAATAGGTCGGATCAAACGACGGTAGACGCATGTTCGAACATTTCCGGAGAGCAATTTTTTTTATTAAGATTACTTTAGCGCACAGGCCAACAGATTTAATACACACGGTGGAATGTGTATTAAATCTATTGAGGAATAGGAGAGCCGAGTTCGAATTCCAGCCAAATCCATTACATTCATTTACGTGCTAATACCCTTGGGAAAAATCCTCTTCTTCCCAACAGCTATGGGTAAATAGCAGAACAGACCGGGTTCTATAGCTTTGGATGGCAACTGGTTTACCGCAGAAAGGAGAAATCGGGAAAAAATCTGCTTCGTCAGTCATGTATCGAAATTGATCGTCTAAGCGTGTATCACCCATGGCACATAACTGAACTGTTTAAAATAAAATCTATTTCACGCTAGAAATAACGTTTGAAACAATAATAAAAATAATAATAATAATAATAGATCCTTAATACTTTGGAAATGTACAAAGTCTCCCCTGTGGTAGTAAATTTCCTTACGCACAGGATGGGAATGTGGAACAGCACACTATACCTAAATCACACCAGAGGCACTGCAATCTCCAACCGTCTGAATAGCCGACGTGGAATCTTTCAAGGTGACTCCCTCTCACCCCTTCTGTTTCTTTGTCCTTAAATCCCATGAACTAAACAACAGTAGCTCTGGTTAGAAACTAAACAAAAATGTATTCAATCACCTACTTTATATGAATGATCTAAAACCTGCCAAAGACGACAATGACTTGAAGGGCCTCCTCAATACTGTAAACTGTTTCAGTGACGACATAGGTATGCATTTCAGATTAGATAAATGTGCAAAAGTAACATTCAAGAAAGGGAGAATTATAGAAACATCCTCAATGGATTTAGACTTTGTCACAAACTTTACGGAACTGGAATAGGATGAAGCCTATAGGTACCTAGGAATTAGCGAAGGAGATGGTATACAACGTACCCAAATGAAGGAGAAGGTGAGAAAGGAGTATTACAGGCGTGTGCGTCTGGTACTAAATACCGAGATGAATTCAAAAAACAGAATATCAGCCATAAACACATTGGCTGTCCTGTGGTGCAATACAGTTTCAACATCTTTAACTGGACTATAGCTGACATTAAGCGAATGGACGCCAAAACGAGAAAGCTTCTCACCTGCCACCCCATGCATCATCCCAAAGCTAATGTTCGTCTGTATGTGTTCAGATCCAAAGGAGGCAGAGGATTAGTTCAACTAGAACTGTTCTATAAAACTACAATAATAAACCTTCAAAGATACTTGGAAACTACAGAAGACTGGATGATATGTATTAAAGAACATGAAAGTAGTAAGCGAATTTATTCCGTAATAAAGGAAGCCAACAAGTTCAGAATGGAGTGAAGTAAAGCACAATACACCGAATGAAGCTGCAAAAAGAAAGCAAAGGCAAATGCAATCGACCAGATACAGACACGATGGCAAGATAAACCGCTTCACGGTCAATACTCTGTCCGTACCAAACAAGCTGATGTACCGTTAAAAGCTAAAAAAGGTTTTATCCTTGTTGCATAGCACCAATGTTTGTTAACTAGGAATTATCAAGCACACATACTAAAATAATGTGTTAGTCCAAAATGCAGATTCCGTGATAAATATCCAGGAACAATTGATCATCTTGGATCATATTGCACGGTATTAGCATCCACTGAATATAAAAGCCGGCATGACAGAGTGGGCCAATATCTGCACTGACAAATGTGCAACTTCTTCAGGAAAGAAACTGAAAGAAATTGGTATGAACACCACCCAGACCCAGTTATGGAGATATGACCTGTTACAATTATATGCGACTGCACAATACAGAGAGACAGAACAATAAAAGCTAATCGGTCAGATATCGTTATTAGAAACCACAAACAAAAAATTTGTCCCCTTATTGATATGGCAGTCCCTGCAGACTGCACGGTATCTTTGAAGATCTTCAAAAAGATATCAAAATACAAGGACCTTGAAATGGAAATCTCAAAAATGTGGCAAATAGGAACATCAAAAATCCCTGTTGTAGTTGGAGCCCTCGGATTGATTGCAAAAATATACCAATCGAGTCATTGAAGGGATAGATAATAATCCGACAAAATGATAGAATAAAGAACAGGTAGGAAACAGATCTTAATCTAATGTGTCACTTCGACAGTCATCAAAATCTCTGACGAAGATTGAATAAAGTATGTTAGATTAAGATCTGTTTCCTACTTGTTCTTTATTTCATCATATCTATCTATCTATCTATCTATCTATCTATCTATCTATCTATCTATCTATCTATATATAACCGAATAAAATAAAGTACTAATAAAATACATGTTAAGGAAAAGAAAATAATGTGAAATTAAGTCAAATGAAATGGGAGCCGTATATTACTTTAATTTTATCACGGCATATTTTATTATTATTAATATCATTAGTTTTAGTTAGGTTAGTAATATTAATATTAATAATAGTATTAATTACTCTATTGATTTTCCAAAAAATATAGTTAGCCCCCCCCCATCCCTTGATTCTGTAATGTCTCTTCTCGTTTATCTATTTTTTTTTTTAACATCAGCGTCTACGTAAATTAGAAATTAAATTTCTTATTTGCAACCTCTTTTTCAAACTTAAATGCTAATCTGGACCTAAAATCAAATTCAAAATTTAATTACAATTTGTTTAAATATTTTAACAACAATAATAGTATCTCTCGAGAACCAGAATTTAAAAAAAAAACTGGTGTCAACTCAAAATAAAAATAAAAATTCCAGGACTTGACAATTGCTTCGGCATGAAACTCGCAGTTGTGCAATTAATATAAGGCATTATGTATATTTCTTAATATATATATATATATATATATATATATATATATATATATATATATATATTGAACAATAAAAAATATCTTTAGACACACTGGGTTGTATATTAATATTCCTTCGTTTTTGTTATTATTTCATTTAGATTCCTCGACAAGTTTCGGCCAAAATGGCCATCATCAGGAGAAAAATAATTTTCTGCTTGCTGGTAGCAGTGAACTACAGAAATGAATGTCTTGATGGAAAAAATAAACTTTTGTCTGTAGTTTTCATTTGTTTTCTTATTTTTTATTTTTTTAACATTTTTGGTCAGACTTTGTGTTGGTCAGACAGTCTCTTTTAAGTTGTTATTTGAGATAAGAGCTGGATGGGTTCATGCTGCTCAGAATTCCCTTGGTCAGTTTGACAGACTTACTGGTTCCTGGAAAGGGGATGTGTCTCTGTTAAGTGTGTGTGTGTTATTTGGTTCTTAGGGAGTGAGTGAGTATGATGTGTGTAAGCGTGTATGTTATTATGGGTGTGTGTTATCATTTGGCTCATTAGGGAGTGAGTGAGTATATATATATATATATATATATATATATATATATATATATATATATATATATAAAAGAAATGAAGATTTTATTAATTCAACTGACTTTTATTACTTAATTTTTTAGTGGATCCGCGTATTTGAGTAGATGTTGCGTTTATTTATCAAACAATATTTATTTTTGCCTGAATATTCATGAAATGTTATAAGAAAAATATGCGCTCTCCGGCATTATTGGAATCTGTATAGCCGAGATCTATGGCAGTTTTCCCTAGGGGAACGCAGATTCGAATCCTAAAAACCTAATAAAATTTTTCGAATATTCAGGCCGGTAGACATAAGAAATACTGCTTAATAACTAAACAGAGAGTCTACTCAAGTAATATAAATCTGCCGGATTAATATATAAAAAATCTATTCCTTTTTTTTTTTTTTTTTTTTTTAAATTGCTTTGTTTACGTTAGAACACGAAACTGAGCAGATATGTTTATTTCGAGAGTCGGAGAAAAATCTGTGTTCAAAGGTACTCTTCAGCCATGGACGCACTTCGTGGCCGAGAGGTCAAAGCATGTCAGATCTATCATGTTTTGACCTTGGGGAACGCAGGTTCGAATCCTACCGGAAATTGTTTGTTCATATAGTGAATCAGACAGCCATTAGTAGATATCGAAAACAGAAGTGTATTAAGGTCTTACTAGTGATATGACTTGTTCGTACATTACGTCAATGATTTTATCATGTCTAAATAAAGATGATGAATGCAGCAATACTTTTTTTATGCTATGAATTTATACGAACAATAGATTTTGGCGAAATAAAATGCTGGTAATATTTGCATCAATTTGATAGTTGCTTGGTGAGTGAAGTAGTTGTGTATTTCTTATTGGCGTTCGTAGTCGTTGTTCAAAACTAGATAAAAAAGGAGGATTTCAAACGCTGATTTTTAAAGTAGGTATTTTGCCACAATAGCATTTTCTTATCTCATCATTTGCTGGACTTAAATGTTTATAATAATATCTGGTTTTATAATTTCTAAGACGAATTGATGTATTCGTAATCGATCTCTTGTGTAATTATATAGTTTGGGGCCAAATGTTTTTTTTTTCTT
The DNA here is from genome assembly GCA_903632075.3 of Acanthosepion pharaonis. NCBI lineage: Eukaryota > Metazoa > Mollusca > Cephalopoda > Sepiida > Sepiidae > Acanthosepion > Acanthosepion pharaonis. The sequence continues at coordinate 1,499,328 of CAHIKZ030002013.1, read as the reverse complement.
CGGAAGCTCCTATCGTAAAACCAGCCGTATATAATGAAATAAACTACAGCCATGTAAAAATAAAATACCTCATACCGCGACGTATACACCTGAAGATACGATTCAGATTCTGCGCAGAATATGAGAAGCCGAGGGACTGGAAGTAACACCGTGGGTAGCATACGGTTAAAGTATTCGTTTATAATGGCGATGGTTTGATTGTTATAGAGTGAAAAAAAAAAAAAAAATCAACTAGATTTTAGAAATGTTGTACTCAGAGATCTATCAAGGCTCACCATTTTCTTCTCTCCTGAGGCCTATATGTACATTCAGAAAAAGGAAGCAATGCTTTGAACGCATAAAAAAAAAGTTGCAAAAGAAATAATTCCGTATACACTGGTTTTATCGTTTACAGACGAGTATTTCGTTAAGCCGGCATAAGCGTGTCTCTTTGCGCGCGTGTAGCCTTCAATATGCTTGTGTGTTGGGGATTTCTGTAGTCGCTCAAAAAGAAGCTGGTGTCTATGCACGACAAATGAAACAGGCCTAACAAATCGATAAAACCTTTTCGTTTCTTCAGCTCTCTATAGATGTTCAAATAAAGAGTTATCGTGCGATTTTTTTCTCTCTCTCTCTTCAATTGGTGTATTACACATAACAACATTAAAATAGAACTATTTCACACCAGCTTCTTTCTTTAGGAAATAAACTGAGTAATATAAAGGCTTTCAATCAGACACCATTTTCAATACAGCAGTTCCCTTCACTTACGAACGGGATGCGTTCCTGGGATTTGTTTGTAAGTTCCAAATGTTTGAAAGTATGTAATATTAAAGCTGTTAAAATCTAATTACTTTTTTCCTGACATTCATTTCTTTACTGGTTCTCATATTGCATATGGGTAAATAAAATAGATAAAATAAAAATAAAAGTAAAAGAAATTAAATGAAAATAAAATAAAATAGAATAAAAATAGATTCACACAAAACTTATTTAAGCTTTTTCCATTGACATAAAAAAATTATTTTACGCTATTTTTACCAAATACATGGCCCCAGAGCCACTCAAAGTAGATGTTTACTGAACGAAGTTGTTTTTAGAGCTAATAGGGGTTAAGAAGTGCAGATTATGGGAATATTCAGGACAGATAAAAGCTAACTTTAAACTTGAAGTGTAATGATCGGAGAAGCATCATCTTGGGATTTTGTTTCACAATGTAGTGATTTTTTGATTGTCTGAGTGGAATTTGCTTCGTATTAATGGAATACGGGGGAAATGAGTCTGATTCGACACTGTGAACGTGGTATGATGGGTCTTAGCTGCAAAGTTCTTGATGGAACTAAGAAACATGGAAATAGCTATAGGCTTGTGATGTGTCGTCTGTGAGAAAGAGGTTTTAGGATGGAAAGTCATTCATCACTTAGAAGAACGCGAAGCCGCTTTTGAGCTCTATCAAGACTGGAAAGTTAGCAGTGGCCAGATCCTGCTCATCTATGGCAGCAGTATTCAATTTTCGTCTTGATCTGACTCTTGTAGGGAGCTGTAAGGTTGAAAGTAATTAATCGCTCACAGAGCTACCTAAATGCTTTTGAACTCTGTCAAGGCTGTACAATGAGGATTTTGCAGCTTTAGCACAAATATAGCAACCGTACTCCATTCTCTGAGTGTTATGCGAAAAATTATTTCAACGCCAACAAAACCATTGTATTGTTTTCATAGACTTAAAAAAAAAAACCATTGAATGATTGTGAGAGAAAGTATTGTCGGCTATCATCAACAAATATAACATGAGTAATGAGGTGATCTGTACTGTTCATCAGTTGTATGATAAGGTAAGGAGATATACTAGGTATTCATAGGAAAGTAGTTTCACATATAAATTAGTGTATACAAGGCTGTCTTCTGTCTACTACACTTTTTAAGATTTTCCTTGAACGCATTACGAATGCCATTGAGGACTACCAAGGCATAATCAGCATCAGAGGTTGCAGACGACATAGATGGTCTAATTGGCAAAGAAAAAGAGCTTTTGTCAATCTGGTGAAGAATTTGAATGAACCAATTCTCCAGACACGGCATGGAGATTAACACCGCAAGACAAACTCATTATAAACAACCAGAAAAGACTGTAGGGTAAAAGATAAAAGTTGGTGGCCAGGAACTTAGTAGTCGTGAGTCAATTAAAATACGATGGAACCTCAGTTCACAAATTTAATTCGTTCTTGAAGACTGTTCGTAACCCGAAATGTACGTAAACCGAAACTATTTTTTCCAATAGGAATCAATGTAGAGAAAAAAGTCACAGTACAATAAAATTGGAAAATAAAAACCACGGCATAACACACGGCAGTCGACTCAGAAATAATTCCATTCATGTTAACTCGGTTTGGCAATATTGTTCAAGAACCAAAATTTTGTTCGATAACCGGGGCATTTTCGTATCGAATTTTCTTTTCAAAAACCGATTTGTTTGACATGTGAGACGTTCAAAAACCGAGGTTGCATTGTATTGGCAAACATGGATCTACATTTGGTTTGCTTTGGTTTGTTTGTTTAACGGCACATCAACATCTTATGAGTCATTTCATGCCGAAACTTAATTTTCTTGGGAGCTTTGGTAATTGTTTTATAAATGCATTGGTGGTAATATTTTTTATATTTTCATAGTGTTTTTATCCTGATTTGGATGATTACTATTTGCCCATAGCTGAGACACTAACAGTTGCTAGCACCCCCGGGTCAGGGTGGACCCGGGTCCATCAGCAATTAAGAGGTGGTTCCACGCTCCTGTAACTTAGTGCTCACCAAAAAACAAGAACAACAAAAAAAAAAAAAAAAACGTTGTGTCAAAAGGACGGTTTTTCCCTTGACATTTATTTTAGCTTCACTCTTCGGCAATTTTTATTGTTTTAAAAAAAGGTGATTAGAATTATAATAAAGCTGAAAACTCTAACACTTTCGCCTCGGCCCCTCGACTTCCGTCGTCTTACTCTCGGGATTGAGGTGTCTACTCAGTTCTAACCGAACTTAAGGGAGTGGCCATAGGTCCCCTGAGCATCCGTAGATTATTCGACCAGTCCGCTGCTTCAATCCTGCTTCCTGCCCACGTTGTGATTTTTTGATCCAGAAAGCAGAAGTGATGTCCGTCCACTCAAGGTCGACTGAAGATGTAGACACGACTGAGGAATCTGTGCTAAGAAATTTAGATTGCAGCAAAAAAAAAAAAAAAAAATTATTATTTGCAGAAAGCCGGACAAACATTGATTCAATGGTTGGATTGGTAATGTCTTTTATATAGCAGAAGAGAAACGGGTTACAGAAAAGAAAAGTAAAAAAAAAAACTCATACACTGGATTCTAGACACAGAGAGTGTAGGTGATTATCTTGTTGTTAAATCATCTCAGAACGATATATGACTCTTGCGATGGAGGGATAAAGATTTCTGTGCGGGGCTTAAAGTTATAGTGGCGTTCCTCCTCCCAACGCTCGTCCGGGCCAATTCTCTCTTCAAGAATTTTCTCCCGTCTGTCTTCCTCAGCACAACCACGCGTTTATATAGACAAACCCGACTAGCTACAACTGACCCTCGGCCTTACTACTTCGCGCGCGATTATCACGGGGTTCTGGCTGCTTCAACCAAAATCATGTGAATTCCAAAGTTCCTTCTAGCTTACTCAGCTCTATTTCAATTTTTAATCGTTAAAAATTATTTCTACCAATTCTATTGTCTCCTGAGGACCCAGATTCAATGGGTACAACTTCTGCACTAGGTCAGATTTCCACATCCGTAAACAAAATGCTCTGATTTAATTTCGCTATTAAAATCTACTCCAATTTCACTAAAAATTTTTTTTAAAAATACGTGTGTGTGTGTTTCCTAGACTCTCTCTCTGTCACAAAATATGAAAGGGAATTTATATATTTCTTTGTTCTTGAGAATTGACAAAGAAACATTATTTATTATATTGTTTATTTACGCTATTTATTTATATGTATGTACCTCCATTTGCTCACTGAAAAAACAGCATAGCATGATGAAAAAAGACCCCAAGCTTAATAAAAACAAGGTTTTATTGTCAAAATGTTTCTTTTTATTAAGAGGAAAGATTAAAGTATATTTTTTAGAAAAAATTAATCCTTTCTAACACGCTCGAAATTTTAGTTAAAAATCTATTTTTTTTTTTTCGTCAGCGATTGACATTTAGTGTTTTTGCACTTTTTTCTCCGGTGAAAAAAACAACATTGATTTGGGAATTCTTGAAAAAATCCAATAATCGTCGGATTTTACTGAAACTTTCAGGAATTATTCACAAATGAATTAAATTATTTTTTAATCTTTTTCCTCCTAGAAAATTTAGGTATTTTTTTTATATATGTTACTCCCCACCCCCACTTACATAATTTGATGAAATTTCGAGAAGTTAAATTTTATCTCCAAAAACTTTTTATTAGCTAAAAGTAGAACTCCTTGGAGAATATAAACCCTCCATATTTTATCAAACTACTGCTGTTTTTCCGAAAATCTTCTCCGAATGGTAAACTATAAAAATGCAATAAAACTATGACATTATTTAATTAGAAAAGCTTTTAATTGCCTTTATAATAAGATATATTAAGTACATTATTGTCTTAAGAAAAAAAAATCGATGAATAATGAATTTTTACAAGAATTGCTTTCATTTTTTTAAATTTTTATTATAATTTATCATAATTCAAAAATCGTTTAAAATTCTGCATTAATTCGTTTCTTTTAGATGGTATTGTAATTAAGTACAAACTATATTTACGAATCAAAAAGTCGCTGTGCATAAAGATTTTTAAAATAATTAAATTTTTTTTTGTTTTGGTTTAAACATTCCCCTTTTTGCATGCATAGTAGTCTATACATGACATTATTATTAAAAGGTCACATGTTCTAAGAGTTGTCTTTCCTTTCTTGTCTGCAATTCGTTATGCGTTGCATGTCTACGTCTCAACAGGCTTTGCACATCATCAATTCAAATTTTTAAAATTTTAAATTAATTAATAATAAATAAAATACCATAACGATTCATAAAATATTGAGTTAACTCTATCATGGTATTTCATTAATATCTCAGTTATTAAATTTTTAAATTGATTTAAGAAAATGTGATGGTATTTTAAATTTTATTACTTTTTCTTAAAGCATCTTCAAACTATGGTAACTAAAAGTCAAAAAATATTAGATAATTGCTGAAAATATTATGTTAATTTGTAAAAATTATTAGGTACTTAAAAACAAAAAAAAAATGAGTTCATTTAGATTTCGTAAATTTATGTACATTCTGGTCATCCATACTTAGCTGTCAACATCTTAGCCCGTCGATAACGTCAATCAACACCTCAGAAAAACAGGAACCGTAGTTAAGAAATGCTTGTATACTACGTTTTTTTATGCTAAAAGTAAGTAATATTTCTTTCAAATAATATTAATTTAACTTTGAATTTGCTAATGTTCCTCAAATAACGTGTCACAAATATATATTTTATTTTTGGAACATTTTTAAAACTGGTAATTAAACTTTTTTTACAAAAATGTGCCGTGTCCCTTCAGGATGTTGGCAACATGGCTCTGTACAATTTCCCGTCATTCATTTTGTCTTTTTTTTAATCTCTCCTAAATCCTGTTCTGCCATTCATTTACTCCAGTTCCCCAGGTAGGTTATACATTGTTTTCCTCTGTCTCTTTTGTCTTCAATCTGTCCTGTGAGTATCAAATTTTCCAAGCCATCTTTCCTCATTATATGCCCTAGAAATTTCAACTGTCTCTGATGCTAAGTATAAGTGTCCTTTTCGTTTCATTTTCTCTAAAACTTCGTCGTTGCTCACATATTTGGTCCATGGTACTCTCAACATCCTTCTGTAGAATCAAATTTCTCTTGTTTCAAGTTTCTTCTTCATCTGGGAGGAGATTGTCCAACATTAGAAGAAAAGGTAGACAGGGAGAAAATTCAATGACATCTTCACTGAGTGAATTGGAAGATCATTTACAGGGTCTCGGATATTGGCACTTAACGGAGATACATAGTGGGAACTGCTCATATTCTCAGCTGTTCACTGACCTTACGACCACACCCAGTTATGGGACTGAGGATGTTGATGACAAGAAAGAAATTCTGATTGAAATAAGAAAAGTGACATATTTAGATCTTGTTTTTCTCTGGAGGAACATTAAACGAAATGGAAGCAAGCAGGCTCAAGATTTCTTGTAGCATCGTGTCTTCAGCTCCACTGAATTCTTTATTGGTTTACTTTTTGAAAAAACAGACGAGCTGCCTGCTTTCTTAGAATGTTATAATAACGATAAAATCGAAGCCAATCGATCAAATATGTCGCCTTCCATCTTGATCTTTGACGTTAGATGACGTTAAGAAAGTCATTTCTTCGGAAAGTTCAAAAGCGTCGACCGATACACGCCCGAAGCTCTCATATCTCAACTCATTGTTTTCAATATCACAAAAGCTTGTTTAAGATTAGAAGATGTTACTTTTAACATCAATCCCTCTTCTTTCATAAAAGTAAAAACAAACGAGAAAATAAGAGGCTGGTTATTTAAATTCAAAATCCATTTGAAACACGGATTTTAAAATTTTGGACACAAATTCACAAGAGGTTCATTTGCAAATTGATATCACGGATTGCAAACTTTTCTTTCGTTTTGAGTTTTTCCTGACAATTTAATTCGGTCTCCGTTTATATCTTTTCTTTTTCTTTTTCAGCATTCTTTCTTTTATTCTCCTTTATTGTCTTTTTCTCTGACACTATTTTCTTTGACTTTCCTTTCTTTTGCATTCCACTTTTTTCCCTCTTTTTTTTTTGCTTTTCTTTTTTCTTTCTTTTTACAGTATAGTCTTTTCTTTTCTAATTTATTTTCTCTCTTTCTTTTTTTGCCATTTCTTTCTTTCTTTATATTCACATCACTTCTTTCTTATTTCTTTATATTCACATCACTTCTTTCTTTCGTTCTTTCTTTATATTCACATCACTTCTTTCTTTCTTTCTTTCTTTATATTCACATCACTTCTTTCTTTCTTTCTTTCTTTCTTTCTTTCTTTATATTCACATCACTTCTTTCTTTCTTTCTTTCTTTATATTCACATCACTTCTTTCTTTCTTTCTTTCTTTCTTTATATTCACATCACTTCTTTTCTTTCTTTTCTTTTCTTTCTTTCTTTATATTCACATCACTTCTTTTTTTTTCTTTCTTTCTTTCTTTCTTTATATTCACATCACTTCTTTCTTTCTTTCTTTCTTTCTTTCTTTCTTTATATTCACATCACTTCTTTCTTTCTTTCTTTCTTTATATTCACATCACTTCTTTCTTTCTTTCTTTCTTTCTTTCTTTATATTCACATCACTTCTTTCTTTATTTCTTTCTTTCTTTCTTTATATTCACATCACTTCTTTCTTTCTTTCTTTCTTTCTTTATATTCACATCACTTCTTTCTTTCTTTCTTTCTTTATATTCACATCACTTCTTTCTTTCTTTCTTTCTTTCTTTCTTTCTTTATATTCACATCACTTCTTTCTTTCTTTCTTTCTTTATATTCACATCACTTCTTTCTTTCTTTCTTTCTTTATATTCACATCACTTCTTTCTTTCTTTCTTTATATTCACATCACTTCTTTCTTTCTTTCTTTCTTTCTTTATATTCACATCACTTCTTTCTTTCTTTCTTTCTTTCTTTATATTCACATCACTTCTTTCTTTCTTTCTTTTCTTTCTTTCTTTTTTATATTCATCAATTCTTTCTTTTTTTTCTTTCTTTATATTCACATCACTTCTTTCTTTCTTTCTTTATATTCACATCACTTCTTTCTTTCTTTCTTTCTTTCTTTATATTCACATCACTTTTTTTTCTTTCTTTCTTTTCTTTCTTTATATTCACATCACTTTTTCTTTCTTTTCTTTCTTTCTTTTCTATTCACATCACTTCTTTTCTTTCTTTTCTTTCTTTATATTCACATCACTTCTTTCCTTCTTTCTTTCTTTCTTTCTTTCTTTCTTTCTTTCTTTGCCCTTTCTTTCTTTCTTTTTACAGCACACACTTTTCTTCACTCTCTCATTCTTCTTTCTTACTTTTTTATTTTCTTTCTTTTTACAGTATAAACTTTTCTTTTCTCACTAATTTACTCTTCGTTTTTATCGCTTTCTTTCTTTGCACTCTCTTTCTCTCTTTCTTTCTTTCATTCTTTCTTTATTTCTTTGCCCTTACATTCTTTCCTTTTACAGCATACTCTTTTCTTCTCTCTCTCATTTACTTTATTCTTTCTTTCTTTTTCTTTCTTTCTTTTTACATTACACTCTTTTCTTTTCTCTCTCATTTACCCCCTTCCTTCATTCTTTTCTTTCTTTCTTTCTTTCTTTTTACAGTACACTCTTTTCTTTTCTCTCTTGTTTGTTTGTTTCTTTCTTTTTTTCTTTTATTTACTCCCTTTCTTCCTTTCTTTCTTTCTTTCTTTCTTTCTTTCTTTCTTTCTTTCTTTCTTTCTTTCTTTCTACTCACTCTTTCTTTTACTCCCCTTCCTTCTTTCTTTCTATATGCACATAGAGAATCTTTAATCAAAACCTTTTCTTTCAGTAGACCATTCCTGAGAAGAAAGCAAAAGTAGAAAAATTTACCCATCTCGGCGTCTCTCCGTTCGCCAAGGGCGGATAAATCCTGTTCAACCGAGATATGAACCGGCAGAGATTAAAATGAAGACGACTCCATCGTGGAAGTAGCGGTAATGGTTGAAGAGCTGTAATGATGACAAAGATTTCGTGGAACGTAAGTGGAGAAGGAGGGAGAACGCGTGTATCCAAATAACCCTAACAAGTAAATTGCTTTTGCCCAATACGCCGGAATTAGATGGGCTTTATTACAGCGTATATCCAATTACTTCAAGATGGTCGCAAATAAACGGGAGACAAAACAACATGGACGTCCGGATTCGCCAAGACTTAACCAGTTGAAATTAATGTGCTCTCTTACGTACAATACCTAAAATGCGTGTCCATAATATCCATATATATATATATATATATATATATATATATATATATATATATATATAGACGCGAACAAGGATAGGAGGGTATGTATAGGAGGTGTAAATGCGTTCTGATATTTCTGTATGTACATATATATATATATATATATATATATATATATATATATATATAGGAATATCAGTAAGTCCATTGCCTTATAATGCGAAAGGCAATTATTTCACGCAAGCTCCTGCCTTGTCAATGCACTTAATTCAGTGGTAAATATTAATCACCTAGACCGAACCCGAACAATGAAATGTTGACATCAAATTTTTTCTACTAATCTTCGAGTGAGGCTACAAACTTATTGTTTAAATCTTGTCTATATGTTTGCACACTCTGCACACCCACATACATACATATACTTATATAGATATACACACATACACATACAAACGCGCACACACAGGCACATGCACATTGTTATATGTGTATACATGCGCACGTGTGTATATCTATATACGTGTTTGCATGTATGTATGTGTGTGCATAAACGTATGTATATGCGTTTATATATATATATATATATATATATATATATATATATATATATATATATATATATATATATGCACACACACATTCACACACAAAACATATATATATGTATATATATATATATATATATATATATATACAGAATTGTATGTGTATATATATATATATATATATATATATATATATATATATATATATATTATAGGAAGAGGTTATAGTAGTTCCAACGAGAGAAAAGTGTGTATATTAAAAGAAGAGAGAAACCATAAAGTTTTTGGTTGTAATGTGGATTTTAAAAAATATTATGTTTTATTTTCCATTTTTAATATATATATATATATATATATATATATATATATATATATATATATATATATGTTTTGAACAATAAAAGGACAGCTTCGTAACCATTGAGAAATGTCTTGAAAATAACAGTTTTGTAGCCGTTGAACGGTTATCCTGCTGGGGTGGATATCTGGCTGGAACTGGAAGCCTGCTGCAGATGTCTGTCTGGCTGGAACTGCTGTTGATCGCTGGAGCCGTGGAACAGATACTACACTTTGAAAATTACCTTAGTCCTTTTCTCGGCGCATGATACTCTGTGTCGATTTTTGAAGCCTTTTTATATCCTGAATCAGTTTTACAACAATAACTGCTCATGGAAGTTGAAGTTACTTGTTCCGATTGTTTTTTTTAAATTATGGGAGTGCCGACAAGATACGACAAGGTCTAAAGTTTAAATGCTCGACTTCTTACTCATAAAACAGCGGAACTGGATGATAATATGGATTCTCTATGGAACTATAATGCATACTAATTCAGACAATTATTCCGTTTGTACACAGAATAAAAAAATAAATAAAATAAAATAAACTTTAAATAAATGGATGAAAGCTCGAAATCAGATTTGTTTTTTTAACAAAATGGGACGTGTTTTTAACAAATGACGGAAAACGTGACACTGAAATAGGAAGACACACTGGAGTAGCGAAAAGTACCTTCCAAAAGCTAAACAATGTATTAAGAAACAGGAAAATATTGTTAAAATTAAAGAAAAGAAAACTGAACTACAGTAAAATATCAATTCTTCTATATATATATACTTGATAATTTCCTCATAGATGAAGGATTCTCAGAGGGTGGGAGTAACCATGACGATTTAAGGATAATGGAAACAAAATGGTTACTTACAAATAGAATTAAAAAAAAAACAGTTGAAATTACTGGAACACAAAATGATTAAAGTGAGCTTAGAGAATCTGATACTCATAAGGCCGAGTGAAAGGAAAAGAGACAGAGGGAAACGACTAGTAACCTACCTAACAAGCTTGTATATACGAATAGCAAAACAGAGAACGAGAGGGATAACAAACATGCATTGTTAAAAGTTACAAAGACATGAAGTTGTGGAGAGCCATGAGCGGTCACACCCTGAAGAGACACGAAGCATAGAAGAAGAGAGTATTTCTGATGCAAATACTGAAGATAGATCTTAATATACCGCAAATAAAAAGAAAGCGCTAGGTATTTTCTTATATAGAGACCAATAAAAACTAATCATCAGTATTATTTATATGGACCATCAATGAGATTAAACAAAGCTGATACCAAAATACGAAATGTTTTCACAAGTCAACGCAATCAGAACTCAAAATCAAACATTGACCCATTGTACCTTCCAAGAAGAGAATATAGCTGGGGGTTAATTTAACTGCAACTATCACTGAAATATGCAGCTATGGGTCTTTTTGGTTACTTTCAGCAGACTAACGACTGCTTGTTAAGACTGGTTCTTCAGAACAAGTCATAAGATGCAGTCGCTTGTTTACGAAAGTTCAAAATACACTTCACCCAGTAACAAAAGACTCTGTAAGACTTTGGGAAATAACAATTAAACGACACGGACTAAGAAGAAAAGATTGAAAAGAAAAGGGAGACAAGAAATATCTGCACAGCGGCTTCCCATCTACAGCCAGTGATCCTATTGTGACCAAAGAAATGGTTAAGTAATAATATGTGAATTTTATAAAATCATAAATCCTGGATAATTCATAGATCTTGCGTAGATTTCTCTGCATGCAGACACCACAACCTTGGTTTCATCTGTTTGCATCTTCACTTGTTTTCTCTTGAAGTCTCTTATGTTACACCAATTATGGCTCTCGTGGCTTATGGCTCTCATGGCTTAGGATATCAGCTGATATCTCGTTCGGTACCAGTCTCAGTTGCCTGATCTTAACAGATTGGCCATGTGTCCTTGAGGTTGACACACTGGGCACATCTCCGTTCCTCAGCGAGATTAAACTAGGGTAGCTTTAGGAGCGTTGTGACGAAAGAATTTGTTTTCTTTTTTTTATATAAAGGAACTAAAAATTAAAGAGGAAACACCGTTACATGAATAACATATAAAGAGATCAAGAGAAACAAAGAAATAAATTGCAAACTCTGTATAAATACAAAAACCTCAAGATAGAAATCAGTAGAATGTAGCAACGCAAGACAACAACATCATCCGTTGTTATTGGGGCTTTGTGGATGATCTCAATAGAAGCAACCCCATATATATATATATATATATATATATATATATATATATATATATATATATATATATATGGCCTAATGGCTACAGAATTAATAATTATCGCTATCGAATTAAGTCGACTCCCATGAAAAATTATTACCTGTAGAACATTTCCGCCTGGAAAAACACGATTTCAAAACCCATGCCAAATTCACTAGAAATTGAGAGAATAGAAAAGTTCAGAGCAGATAACATTAGAGTTTCATGAAAATAAGTGGATACAACGTCTAAAACACACACTATCCAGCCGGGCTAAACCATTAACTTAACAATATAGTTAGTACTAATATATAACTCAACAAATCAAAACCTACCCACATTTCTCACCCACACAAGACAGACATGCTTACGGAGGTGTTGAGGCCTCACACTTATACACACACCCACACGAATATACACACTTACACACATCATACTCACTCACTCCCTAATGAGCCAAATGATAACACACACCGACAGCAATACACACGCTTACACATATCATACTCACTCACTCCTTAAGAACCAAATAACACACACACAAACACTAAACAGAGACGCATCCCCTCTCCAGGACCAATAAAACTGTGAAACTGACCATGGGAATTCAGAGAAGCATAGATCCATCCAGCTCTTATCTCAAATAACAACTTAAAAGAGACTGTTTGACCAACACAAGGAATGTTAAAAGATTCATGTTAAAAAGATAAAAAAATAATAAAACAAATGAAAACTAAAGACAAAAGTTCATTTTCTCCATTAAGACATTCAAATATTTCTTCTCCTGATGATGGCCATTTTAGCCGAAACTAGTCGAGGAATCTAAATGAAATAATAATTAAAAAAAAATGAAAGAATATTAATCTACAATCTAGTGTGTCTGAAGATTTCAATTTTTAATATTTTTTTATTGTTCAATATATATATATATATATATATATATATATATATATATATATATATATATATATATATATTTCTGGTCGCCCTAAAATATATGAATTGCATCAAATCATACCCACGTTTAATTCTCAGATCTTGTGTAGATTTCTTTGCATGCAGACGCCACAATTACCATAGATTTCTCTTTTTGACTGCATGGAATCTCATCCGTTTGGTTTGTGTCTTGAAGTCCCTGGTTTAGACTTGCAGACACTTCGTACTACACAAAGCAAGGGTGAAACACAACAACAATAATAATAATAATAATAACAATTTACTCTATTTACATTGTTCGGACTGTTGTCCTCATCTCTATTGTCATATTCACGACGTTTCGGCCGTTGTACGCTCCGGCCTTCTTCAGGTGATATATGTTGGAATTTCGTCCACCGGTGTAGATTGTTCTAGTTCCACGTGCCACGCATTTTTGGATATCTCAGTTTCAGTTGAGTTAATTCTCTTTAGTAACTCAACTCCCCAAGTTTTTGTTGTGGCCTCAAAACTCTTTTTGGTCACTGGATCAAATCAACCAACGTATTTATCCCCTGGGCAATGTGAATATGATCACAAAGAGGAAGACAACAGTCCAAAAATGAAAATAGTGTAAATAGTTGCAATATCACATATCATAAATATAGAAAGATCCTGAAGAAGGCTGGATCGTACAATGGCCGAAACGCCGTGAATATAGCAATAAAGATGAGGACAACAGTCCGACAATGTAATTAATGTAAATAATTACAATATCTCATATCAGAAAAATATACAAATTCTGAATAAGACTGGAGCGTACAAAAGGCCGAAACATCGTGAATATGACAATAAAGATGAGGACAACAGTTTGAACAATGTAAATAGTGTAAATAATTACAATACCTCACCTCAGAAAAAAGAGACAGACGATAATTACAACAACACTCCAATCGGATACCGTCTAAGCGTAACTTCGTTACCCAACCTGAACGTATCTCAAACTGCGTTGTACCTGCAAAGTTATTCAGTAAACCTTTCACTAAACGTCTCATTATTTTGATCCGTCCTGGTTATTAGAATAAACTACATCCGCGTCCTGGGTAAGACGATAAACTACGTCCGCGTCCTGGGTAAGACGATAAACTACATCCGTGTCCTGGGTAAGACGATAAACTACATCCGAGTCCTGGGTAAGAAGATAAACAACATCTGCATCCTGGGTAAGAAGATAAACTACATCCGCGTTCTGGGTAAGACGATAAACTAAATCCGCGTCCTGGGTAAGACAATAAACTACGTCCGAAAGCAAAGCCTCTGATCAGGAGGTTTTGAGGAGCGTGGAACAACCTCTTAATTGCTGGTGTTCCTAGGTCCACCCTGAACCGGGGTGGTAGCACATGTTAGGGTCCCAGCTATGGGTAAATAGTTAACCTCCAAACTGGAGCCAAAACAAGTATGAAAATGTAAAAATAGGTTTTAATACCAGAAACGCTTTGTAAAGAATTATTACCAACAATAAAATTTTGAAGAAATATTATTACCAGCAATACATTTTTGAAAAAAAAAAAAAAGAAAAAAATTTACCAGCAATAAAAATCTTGTTGGCGTTAAATAAACCACTGAGGTTGATATGCTGTAAAACAAAACAAAACAAAAACAAACTATTTTCGCGTATATTTGGCTGTTATGCATGACCCTGGTATACCCTTATCAATGTGAGTGTTGGCGTGTTGTTCTCTCATTCAATAATAATAATAATAATTTTTATAAGCGGTATATAAAATACTGACCGTATAATATCAAAGTATTGTAACCTAACCCGAAAGGAATTTATATATAGATGCAAGAAGATAGGGAAATAAATCCATTTGATGAAATTCCAACTGTATAACCTTCTCTATGCAAAAAAAAAGATGGTATAGTAATCCGAATCACCCACGATGCGAGAAGATGGTATAGTAATCCGAATCACCCACGATGCGAGAAGATGAAAGTGTTGCAGTGTGTACTGAGGTTTTACCAGACGTACTGACTGCATTATACAGACCAACAGACAAATTAGAATAATAAAAGAGTTCTATAATAAAATGTGATGTCTTATAGACATGACCATCTCTTCAGATAAAAACATCTCAACAAGAGATAAGTGCTTGAAAATAGAAATTATAAGAATATGGCATTTAGACACAGCCAGAGTTCAAGTAGTAATAGGAGCACTAGGAATGTCTGAAAAGAATACTGATACATTTGTTTAGAAAACTACACGAAACCGATCATTATCAAAACAAAAGAGTGAACCAACATAAGAAAAAGAAAAACTTTCTCAATGCAAAATATGGGGGATAACCTTCGAATTAAAAGGCTCCTTTACCTCAGGTCTCAGACAAAAGACTTGGTAAAGGATTGTATCAAAAGGAAAAACAAGAAAACACGAACGGACACGAGATAAGTATCTGAAGGCTGCAAATCAGGCGTGAGAGTGCTAAGAATAGTTTAATCATTAAACAAAGCCAAGAAATACGAAACTCTTTAGATGTAACAGATACTCAAGGCGACAAATATTCTGATCTTCCCACCACTGCAGCAAAGAAAATGAAGTTACTGACAAAAGCTGCTTGTATAAAGAGTCTTGAAAAGAAATGAAGATGTAAATAATTCTATGGAAAGTACTCAAAGCGCCTGGATAAAGCAGACATCGATGTGCGTCAACACACATCAGTGTCTTAGAAGCAGTGGTCTTAAGGGGTAGACAGAAAGCCTTATTATGGCAGCACAAAACCAATGATGTCTATAAGAAAAAAATGAAGATGCCTTAGATCCCGCCTGTCGTTTATGCCATAACTTTGACGGAACTGTTGACCCCATAGTATCAGGATGCCAAGTCCTTACTGAGAAAGAATACATTAATAGGCACGGCGTGTTAGGACAATATATACATTGGAATATCTATTTAAACTATAGTAGTGAAGTTCCAGATGAATGGTACAGGCATCACCCTAATGATGTCACGAATAGTGATAGAATGACGATACTGTGGCATTTTTCAATCCTCAAAGACAAGAAAATTGGTGCATAGCAGATTTAAAAAACGGAACCTGCCAACTAGTTGATATGACTTGTCTATAGAATTCTAATGTTTCAAAAAAAAAAAAAAAGAATTTCAAAAACTGTCAAATTTTAAGGACCTGCCAATCGAAATAATAAAAATGTGAAAACTTCAAACTACAATTATCCCTGTTTTTATAGGGGCATTAGGCAGGATAAAAACCCTCTTCATCTAAACGAAACATCACCGATGTGAATAGAAAACTCTCCTACATTACCCTTTTTATTTGGAGGGAACTTGGTAATTAAGCATTTAAAATTACTCTCTGGCAAGATGATACCACGTATAATAAAAATTCACGGACAGTTTGACAGGGACATCGAATCGATTAAATTAACTTAAAATATGATTATCTCTTTTGTGAAAGTGGCATTGAGTATGATAAAGAAGTGTACCGCAAAATTTAGTGAGTAAAATTCCTAGACACAGCAGAATCTCACAGCTACGAAAGATTACTTTGTGTGGAACTGTACACATCATCCACAAAACATTCTCCATCTAAACGAAACGTGCCTAATGTGCATTGATAACTCTCTTACAATGCCCTTTTTGCTCATAGACTCTTCTGGCAATATGATGCCAAATAATAATAATAATAACAAAATGTCATTAAAAATCATAAAAAGGATGCTATGACACAAGGGTTGAAAAGAAAAAAACACACACATCTGCAAACAAAATACCTGCAAACAAAACTCCTACATATGAACTCCGGAGTAAGCGGTAAACATAAAACTGATCAGTGAGCGAAGAGTACATTTATCAATACTCACATTGGACCAAAGCATATTCACCAAGATTTACAAAGCAAGTACAGCAAAAAAACAAAAAAAATAGCGAAGACCTTGTATGTAGATTGTGTGAAAAACATTGAGAGACTATTGTTTTCTTCGTGTCTGGCTGTCCATTTCGGACACTGACGGAATATAAAGATCAACATGATAAGATTGGACTGTATATTCATTGGAATATGTCAGTAATACAGGGTGGCACATGCTGAAAAATGGTATCAACCAGACAGAAAGCTATAAAGTTACTATTCTTTGGGACTTTAACATTTATACTGACAGACTTATATACTAGACTACAAATAAATCAATGCTTTTCATGGATATGACAGCGACATCAGATACAGATATAGCTGTTAAAGAATATAATAAAATACAATCTTGAAATTGAAAACAATGTGGCACCTTAAAACTACTTTTATGCTTATAATAATTGGAGCCGAGGGTAAAATCTCAAAAAGGTACAGACAATAACATATACAAGATCCTTGGCAATTCCTGAGATTAAAGATATTGCATTATGTAGAACTTCAGCTTTATTCAGGAGAGTCTCTTGTCAATGTAACGAAAACACTGTACATGTTAAATTTCACTTAACATCAGAATTGCCAATCATATTTCTATAAAATTTCAGTGAATGATGAGCGCAGGACTAAAAACAGAAGCAAAAGAATTTATATCTTTTGTTTGCATAGAAGCAAAGCCTAATCACCAGGAATTACTAGGAAGCCATGAGGAATATAGAGATCAACATTGTACAGTATATTCATTGGAAGATATGTCACTAATAAAGGGTGTCTCATTATTTAGACTATTGTCCTCATCTTTGTCGCCATATTTATTACAACGTTTCGGCCGTTGTACGCTCAGGCCTTCTTCAGGTGGTTGGAATGTCGAACTGAACCCTTTATTTCGCTCACTGGGGTAGACTGTTCTAATTCTATGTGCCATGTTTAATGGATGTCAGTTATCAGTTATTCCCTGTTAATTCCCCTCTCCAAATTCTCCACTGCCTTAACCAGGTATTGAATTCACACACTGAGGACACATGACACAGTGTATAAAGGCGTTGGTTAGATCCAGTGACAGGACTCAAAGAGTTGTGAGTTCAATGCCTGAGTTAATATCACGTTAACAAGTTTTGGAAGAAAGCAATGATTGTTTCCAGATAAAAGTTCTATTATTTAATCCATGGCTGGGAGCGTGGAGAAAAGATGGATTCATACTATTGCCAAGGGTATTTGCACGTAAATGAATGTAACACCTCCGATTGGAATTCGAACACGGCTCCCCGATTTCACATCTCCAGCAGCTATGAATTAGACCACCCGCACATCCTTATCATTATATAGAAAATATAAACGCCGTTACATGTTAAGTATCAGTTATACCATATATTTACTAACTCTTTAGTTAACAATAATAATGATAATAACAATAATAATGATAATAATATTAATGATAATAATAACATTCAAGAAAGGTAGAATTACAGAAACACCCTTAATAGATTTAGATTTTATCACAAAGATTAGGGAACTGGAGCATGAGGAAGCTTATAAGTACCTAGGAATTAGCGAAGGAGATGGTATACACCCCACCCCAATGAAGGGAAAAATAAGAAAAAGTGTACTACAGGCGTGTACGTCTGGTACTAAATACCGAGCTAAACTCAAAAAACAGAATATCAGCCATAAACACATTGGCTGTCCCTGTGGTGCAATACAGCTTTAATGTCCTTAACTGGACCATAGCTGAAATTAAACGGATGGACGCCAAAATGAGAAAGCGTCTCACTTGCTATCGCATGCATCATCCCAAAGCTGATGTTGATCGTCTGTATGTGCCCAGATCCGAAGGAGGCAGAGGATTAGTTCAACTAGAACTGTCCTACAAAACTACAACAATTGGCCTCCAAAGATACTTGGAAACTACAGAAGACTGGATGATGGTATGCGTCAAGGAACATGAAAGTAGTAAGCGTCTTTACTCCGTAATGAAAGAAGCCAACAAATTCAACATGGTGTTTCAAATGGGCGTAAAGATGCAATTACAGCACAATACACCGACTGAAACTGCAAAATACTTAAAAAAGATAGCAAAGACGAATGCAACCGACCAGATATAGAAGCGATGGCAAGATAAACCGCTTTATGGCCAATACTCTGCCCGTACCAAACAAGCTGACGTAGACAAAACCAGTACCCATCAGTGGGTACGTAGTGCAGGGTTGAAAGCGGAAACTGAAGGTTTTATCCTTGCTGCACAGGACCAATGCTTGCTAACTAGGAATTATCAAGCACATCTACTAAAATATTGTGTCAGCCCAAAATGCAGATTCTGTGATAAATATCCAGAAACGATTTATCATCTTGTATCAGGTTGCACGATATTGGCACCCACTGAATATAAAACTCGGCATGACAGAGTGGGCCAATATCTGCACTGGAAAATCTGCAACTTCTACGGAAAGGAAACTGAAAGAAACTGGTATGAACACCACCCAGACCCGGTTACGGAGATAGGACCTGTTACAATTCTATGGGACTACACAATACACACTGACAGAACAATCAAAGCCAACCACCATTGTTATTAGAGACAACAAACAAAAAAAAGTGCTTCCTTATTGATATGGCAGTCCCTGCAGACTGCAATGTATCTTTGAAGATATTCAAAAAGCTGTCAATTACAAGGACCTTGAAATAGAAATGTCGAAAATGTGGCATATGGGAACATCAACAATCCCTGTTGTAGTTGGAGCCCTAGGACTGCTTGGAAAAGATTGCAGTAGACTAATTGAAGGGATTCCCGGAAGTCCATGCCTCAAGGAGATACAAAAAATTGTTCTGACAAGTACAGCCTACACTTTACGAAGGGCTTTATCTATGTAATTTCTTTCTTTTTTTTTTTATCAGTGGAAAGTGTCATGCTGCCATTTCTAACCTTAGGTCCCTGGGCGGGACCCGGAAAGAAATGTGTAAACGCCAGAAATCAAAGAAAATAAAAATAACAGCAATAATAATAATAATGATAATAATAATGATGATAATGATGATGATAATAATAATAATAATAATAATAATAATAATGATAATAATATTAACAATAATGATGGTGATGATAATAATAATAATAATAATAATAATAATAATAATAATATTTCGTGCAATATAGTTTCAATGTTCTTAAATGGACCATGGCTGACATTAAGCGAATGGATGTTAAAACGAGAAAGATTCTCACTTGCTACCGAATACATCAACAATTTTATGGGACTTTACAATACACCGAACAATCAAAAAGGCATCGTGATCAAAGACAATAAAAAAAGTATGTGTTTTCTTATTGACATAGAAGAGTTCCTGTAGAGTGTGTTGTTTTGAAAATCTTCAAAAAACTATAAAAATACAAGGATATTGACGTGGAAATCTCAAAAATGAGACACGTGATGACATCAATAATTTCATTTGTGATTGAGGCTCTGGATTTGGTTGGAAAAGGTCCTGATAAACTCATTGAAGGAATCTCTGGCAGTACATGCCTTGAAGAAATATAGAAAATATATTTTCACAAGCACAGATCACACCTTACGAAGGGCTTTACCTATGTAAAATGTGCGTGTTTTAGTTAGGTTTTTGTTTTTTGTTTTTACACAAATGTCCAGTAGAAAATGCCATTTCTGATCTTAGGTAAGAACCAGGAAGGAAATGATTAAGAAATCAAAGAAAAATATAATAATAATGGCGACAACAATGTACTGTGTAAATTTCCAGTCAAGGTAGAAGAATAAAAGCTAATAAGTTGGATATACTTGTCAAAGATTTACTGGAAAAGAGTGTGCTTCTTCATTGAAGTAATAATCATTTGCGGTAATATTCATTTGAAGCAATAATCGTTTGCGGTAATAATAATTTTTAGTAATAATCACTGATGATGCGAATATTTCAATCAAATTGTTCAACAAGTAAATACATGAAATTTGAAATTGACAACTCAAAATTCAAATCTCAAAGGTAAAAAAAATCCTGATAATGGTGCACTTGGAACGATACCAAAATAAATATGAAAAATTATATTTCAAATATTCACAGAACCCTTAACATTTGCATGCACTTTTTCATAGATTCACAGAACTCAAACCATTTCGCAATTAATTCTTTTTCCTATTTTGAATGTTCCTCTGTGGATATATCTCATGGACTGGGCGCTACAGAATCACAAAATAAGTAACATAAATCACTTTCAACAGCATTTACAACTAAAATGGATATCATATGTAAGTCAAAGAAAGAATAATGACCTAGTCAAGATGCTGACATTGCACACTACATTGAACAAAAGTCAAGGAAGGAAACCCCCATTAATACGGGAAAGAACATTAACAGCTACTGGACCTAAAAAACTTTTATCCCTGAAAAATTATCTTAAGAGAAAGATTTTAAAAATTCAAAATTGACACTGGCTGCTCGGTCAATTAATGCTGTATATTTCCTTATAAGGAAACGGCGAACATTACCATTACCAACTTGAACAAAATATTGCAGAAAAAACAATAATAAATATAAATGCATGTTATTGTTTAAAGAAGTAAGAGGGTACAAATGAATAGATTTGAAATTGACAAGTTTTCCATTTCACTGTAGCAGACGTTAAACACATGCGGGTCTTATCATCTCAACTTTTCTTTCAGCGTCCCTTATATGTCTTTTAGATCTTTACTCCTGATCAAACAGGAATAGTACCTTAATCCTGAGGTATTTTCATAGCGTCAAGTACGCCCTAACTAACTAATGAATGAAAGAGCAAGAATAAGTATAATAGGATCATTCCCCGTCTATGAGATGAGGAAATTTCCTTGACCTGGCAGGTACTAATTCGGTCAAAGATTTGTGGCTATTTTAGCCATTAAATATCGCCAACGCACTGGCGATGTAGGCAAGCCGCTGTGCTGAACTCCACCAGTCGCAGGTTTTGCCATGTAGATAGGATGCTGTGCTGGCCTCCACCTGTCGCTGCTCTTGCAATGTGGGCAAGCCGCTGTGCAGGCCTTCACCCGTCGTAGGTTTTGGAATGTGGGCAAGCCGCTGTGCTGGACTCCACCCGACGCAGGTTTTGCAATGTGGACAAGCCGCAGTGCTGGGCTCCACCGATTGCAGGTCTTGTAATGTGGGAAAGCCGCTGTGCAGGCCTCCACCCGTCGGAGGTTTTGGAATGTGGGCAAGCCGCAGTGCTGGACTCCGCCCGACGCAGGTTTTGCAATGTGGACAAGCCGCTGAGCTGGGCTCCACCGATCGCAGGTTTTTATAATGTGGGTAGGCCGCTGTGCATGCCTCCACCCGTCGGAAGTTTTGGAATGTGGGCAAGCCGCTGTGCTGGGCTCCACTCGACGCAGGTTTCGCAATGTGGACAAGCCGCTGTGCAGGCCTCCACCCTTTGGAGGTTTTGCAATGTGGGCAAGCCGCTGTGCTGTGCTCCAACCGACGCAGGTTTTGCAATGTGGGCAAGCCGCTGTGCTGGGCTCCACCGATCGAAGGTTTTTTATTAATGTGGGTAGGCCGCTGTGCAGGCCTCCACCCGTCGGAGGTTTTGCAATGTGGGCAAGCCGCTCTGCTGGGCTCCACCGACGCAGGTTTTGCAATGTTGAAAAAAGCCGCTGTGCTGGGCCCACCGATCGCAGGTTTTGTAATGTGGGTAGGCCGCTGTGCAGGCCTCCACCCGTCGGAGGTTTTGCAATGTGGGCAAGCCGCTGTGCTGGGCTCCACCGGACGCATGTTTTGTAATGTGAAAAAGCCGCTGCGCTGGGCTCCACCGATCGCAGGTTTTGTAATGTGGGTAGGCCGCTGTGCAGGCCTCCGTCCGTCGGAGGTTTTGGAATGTGGGCAAGCCGCTGTGCTGGATCCACCCGACGCAGGTTTTGCAATGTGGGCAAGCCGCTGTGCTGGGCTCCACCGATCGCAGGTTTTGTAATGTGGGTAGGCCGCTGTGCAGGCCTCCACCCTTTGGAGGTTTTGCAATGTGGGCAAGCCGCTGTGCTGTGCTCCACCGATCGCAGGTTTTGTAATGTGGGTAGGCCGCTGTGCAGGCCTCCACCCTTTGGAGGTTTTGCAATGTGGGCAAGCCGCTGTGCTGGGCTCCACCGATCGCAGGTTTTGTAATGGGGTAGGCCGCTGTGCAGGCCTCCACCCTTTGAGGTTTTTGCAATGTGGGCAAGCCCATGTGCTGTGCTCCACCGATCGCAGGTTTTGTAATGTGGGTAGGCCGCTGTGCAGGCCTCCACCCGTCGGAGGTTTTGCAATGTGGGCAAGCCGCTGTGCTGGGCTCCACTCGACGCTGGTTTCGCAATGTGGACAAGCCGCTGTGCAGGCCTCCACCCTTTGGAGGTTTTGCAATGTGGGCAAGCCGCTGTGCTGGGCTCCACCGATCGCAGGTTTTGTAATGTGGGTAGGCCGCTGTGCAGGCCTCCACCCGTCGGAGGTTTTTGCAATGTGGGCAAGCCGCTGTGCTGGGCTCCACCGGACGCATGTTTTGTAATGTGAAAAAAAGCCGCTGCGCTGGGCTCCACCGATCGCAGGTTTTGTAATGTGGGTAGGCCGCTGTGCAGGCCTCCGTCCGTCGGAGGTTTTTGGAATGTGGGCAAGCCGCTGTGCTGGATCCACCGACGCAGGTTTTGCAATGTGGGCAAGCCGCTGTGCTGGGCTCCACCGATCGCAGGTTTTGTAATGTGGGTAGCCGCTGTGCAGGCCTCCACCCTTTGGAGGTTTTGCAATGTGGGCAAGCCGCTGTGCTGTGCTCCACCGATCGCAGGTTTTGCAATGTTGAAAAGCCGCTGTGCTGTGCTCCACCGATCGCAGGTTTTGTAATGTGGGTAGGCCGCTGTGCAGGCCTCCACCCGTCGGAGGTTTTGCAATGTGGGCAAGCCGCTGTCCTGGGCTCCACCCGACGCAGGTTTTGCAATGTGGGCAAGCCGCTGTGCTGGGCTCCACCGATCGCAGGTCTTGTAATGTGGGTAGGCCGCTGTGCAGGCCTCCACCCGTCGGAGGTTTTGCAATGTGGGCAAGCCGCTGTGCTGGGCTCCACCCGACGCAGGTTTTGCAATGTTGAAAAGCCGCTGTGCTGTGCTCCACCGATCGCAGGTTTTGTAATGTGGGTAGGCCGCTGTGCAGGCCTCCACCCGTCGGAGGTTTTTGCAATGTGGGCAAGCCGCTGTGCTGGGCTTCACCGGACGCAGGTTTTGCAATGTGGGCAAGCCGCTGTGCTGGGCTCCACCGATCGAAGGTTTTGTAATGTGGCTAGGCCGCTGTGCAGGCCTCCACCCGTCGGAGGTTTTGCAATGTGGGCAAGCCGCTGTGCTGGGCTCCACCGACGCAGGTTTTGCAATGTTGAAAAAGCCGCTGTGCTGTGCTCCACCGATCGCAGGTTTTGTAATGTGGGTAGGCCGCTGTGCAGGCCTCCACCCGTCGGAGGTTTTGCAATGTGGGCAAGCCGCTGTGCTGTGCTCCACCCGACGCAGGTTTTGCAATGTGGGCAAGCCGCTGTGCTGTGCTCCACCGATCGAAGGTTTTGTAATGTGGGTAGGCCGCTGTGCAGGCCTCCACCCGTCGGAGGTTTTGCAATGTGGGCAAGCCGCTCTGCTGGGCTCCACCCGACGCAGGTTTTGCAATGTTGAAAAGCCGCTGTGCTGGGCTCCACCGATCGCAGGTTTTGTAATGTGGGTAGGCCGCTGTGCAGGCCTCCACCCGTCGGAGGTTTTGCAATGGGGCAAGCCGCTGTGCTGGGCTCCACCGGACGCATGTTTTGTAATGTGAAAAAAGCCGCTGCGCTGGGCTCCACCGATCGCAGGTTTTGTAATGTGGGTAGGCCGCTGTGCAGGCCTCCGTCCGTCGGAGGTTTTGGAATGTGGGCAAGCCGCTGTGCTGGATCCACCGACGCAGGTTTTGCAATGTGGGCAAAGCCGCTGTGCTGGGCTCCACCGATCGCAGGTTTTTTGTAATGGGGTAGGCCGCTGTGCAGGCCTCCACCCGTCGGAGGTTTTGCAATGTGGGCAAGCCGCTGTGCTGTGCTCCACCGATCGCAGGTTTTGTAATGTGGGTAGGCCGCTGTGCAGGCCTCCACCCGTCGGAGGTTTTGCAATGTGGGCAAGCCGCTGTGCTGGGCTCCACCGATCGCAGGTTTTGTAATGTGGGTAGGCCGCTGTGCAGGCCTCCACCCTTTGAGGTTTTGCAATGTGGGCAAGCCGCTGTGCTGTGCTCCACCGATCGCAGGTTTTGTAATGTGGGTAGGCCGCTGTGCAGGCCTCCACCCGTCGGAGGTTTTTTAATGTGGGCAAGCCGCTGTGCTGTGCTCCACCGATCGCAGGTTTTTGTAATGGGGTAGGCCGCTGTGCAGGCCTCCACCCGTCGGAGGTTTTGCAATGTGGGCAAGCCGCTGTGCTGGGCTCCACCCGACGCAGGTTTTGTAATGTTGAAAAGCCGCTGTGCTGGGCTCCACCGATCGCAGGTCTTGTAATGTGGCTGAGCCGCTGTGCAGGCCTCCACCGGTCGGAGGTTTTGCAATGTGGGCAAAGCCGCTGTGCTGGGCTCCACCCGACGCAGGTTTTGCAATGTTGAAAAGCCGC
Source organism: Acanthosepion pharaonis (assembly GCA_903632075.3). Lineage (NCBI taxonomy): Eukaryota > Metazoa > Mollusca > Cephalopoda > Sepiida > Sepiidae > Acanthosepion > Acanthosepion pharaonis. The sequence continues at coordinate 1,473,807 of CAHIKZ030002013.1, read as the reverse complement.
TGTGCTGGGCTCCACCGATCGCAGGTCTTGTAATGTGGCTAGGCCGCTGTGCAGGCCTCCACCGGCCGGAGGTTTCGGAATGTGGGCAAGCCGCTGTGCTGGACTCCACCCGACGCAGGTTTTGCAATGTGGTCAAGCTGCTGTGCTGGGCTCCACCGATCGCAGGTTTTGTAATGTGGGTAGGCCGCTGTGCAGGCCTCTGTCCGTCGGAGGTTTTGGAATGTGGGCAAGCCGCTGTGCTGTGCTCCACCCGACGCAGGTTTTGCAATGTGGGCAAGCCGCTGTGCTGGGCTCCACCGATCGCAGGTTTTGTAATGTGGGTAGGCCGCTGTGCAGGCCTCCACCCGTCGGAGGTTTTGCAATGTGGGCAAGCCGCTGTGCTGTGCTCCACTGATCGCAGGTTTTGTAATGTGGGTAGGCCGCTGTGCGGGCCTCCACCCTTTGAGGTTTTTTGCAATGTGGGCAAGCCGCTGTGCTGGGCTCCACCGATCGCAGGTTTTGTAATGTGGGTAGGCCGCTGTGCAGGCCTCCACCCGTGTGAGGTTTTGCAATGTGGGCAAGCCGCTCTGCTGGGCTCCACCGATCGCAGGTTTTGTAATGTGGGTAGGCCGCTGTGCAGGCCTCCACCCTTTGGAGGTTTTGCAATGTGGGCAAGCCGCTGTGCTGGGCTCCACCGATCGCAGGTTTTGTAATGTGGGTAGGCCGCTGTGCAGGCCTCCACCCTTTGGAGGTTTTGCAATGTGGGCAAGCCGCTGTGCTGTGCTCCACCGATCGCAGGTTTTGTAATGTGGGTAGGCCGCTGTGCAGGCCTCCACCCGTCGGAGGTTTTGCAATGTGGGCAAGCCGCTCTGCTGGGCTCCACCGATCGCAGGTTTTGTAATGTGGGTAGGCCGCTGTGCAGGCCTCCACCCGTCGGAGGTTTTGCAATGTGGGCAAGCCGCTGTGCTGGGCTCCACCCGACGCAGGTTTTGCAATGTTGAAAAGCCGCTGTGCTGGGCTCCACCGATCGCAGGTCTTGTAATGTGGTTAGGCCGCTGTGCAGGCCTCCACCGGTCGGAGGTTTTGGAATGTGGGCAAGCCGCTGTGCTGGACTCCACCCGACGCAGGTTTTGCAATGTGGTCAAGCTGCTGTGCTGGGCTCCACCGATCGCAGGTTTTGTAATGTGGGTAGGCCGCTGTGCAGGCCTCTGTCCGTCGGAGGTTTTTTGGAATGTGGGCCAGCCGCTGTGCTGTGCTCCACCCGACGCAGGTTTTGCAATGTGGGCAAGCCGCTGTGCTGTGCTCCACCGATCGCAGGTTTTTGTAATGTGGGTAGCCGCTGTGCAGGCCTCCACCCGTCGGAGGTTTTGCAATGTGGGCAAGCCGCTGTGCTGGGCTCCACCCGACGCAGGTTTTGCAATGTTGAAAAGCCGCTGTGCTGGGCTCCACCGGTCGGAGGTTTTGGAATGTGGGCAAGCCGCTGTGCTGGACTCCACCCGACGCAGGTTTTGCAATGTGGTCAAGCTGCTGTCTGGGCTCCACCGATCGCAGTTTTTGTAATGTGGGTAGGCCGCTGTGCAGGCCTCCACCCTTTGGAGGTTTTGCAATGTGGCAAGTCGTTGTGCTGCTCTCCACCCGTGCAAGTTTTGAATTTAAAGTTATCCTTCTCTTACTCTTTGTCAACAAATGCTAGAGATTCTAGCTTGCTTTGCTACTTAACCAATAGCTTGAATTCATATATTTCCCATTGAGCGAAAATGGATGCAGTTACTTTAGCCGTAATTTGAACACGGTACGCTGATTTCACTTTTGGTGTCGATAATATCTGAAATTCAATTTACTTCCCTTATAAATAACCGATTTATTATTGTCAAGCGTGTCCTTATTATAATATTCTAATAATAATATTCCGAACATTTAAGAACAATTTTGACAACGAAATTGTTCCTATATATATGGAAAATATGAAAATGGCAACTGATATTGTTTCTATGTATATGGAAAATATGAAAATGGCAACTGATATTGTTTCTATGTATATGGAAAATATGAAAATGGCAACTGATATTGTTCCTATGTATATGGAAAATATGAAAATGGCAGCTGATATTGTTCCTATATATATGGAAAATGGCAGCTGATATTGTTTCTATATATATGGAAAATATGAAAATAGCAGCTGATATTGTTTCTATATATATGGAAAATATGAAAATGGCAGCTGATATTGTTTCTATGTATATGGAAAATATGAAAATGGCAACTGATATTGTTTCTATGTATATGGAAAATATGAAAATGGCAACTGATATTGTTCCTATATATATGGAAAATATGAAAATGGCAGCTGATATTGTTTCTATATATATGGAAAATATGAAAAATGGCAGCTGATATTGTTCCTATGTATATGGAAAATATGAAAATGGCAGCTGATATTGTTTCTATATATATGGAAAATATGAAAAATGGCAGCTGATATTGTTCCTATGTATATGGAAAATATGAAAATGGCAGCTGATATTGTTTCTATATATATGGAAAATATGAAAATGGCAGCTGATATTGTTTCTATATATATGGAAAATATGAAAATGGCAGCTGATATTGTTCCTATGTATATGGAAAATATGAAAATGGCAACTGATATTTTTCTTATGTATATAAAAAATATGAAAATGTAGAATAGGCAACTGATCTCTAAAATGAACTTTAATTTGTTGTTGACTGAGACAAGAAATGGGTTAACTTTAACACCTACAAAACAAATTGGAAAATTTTAATATTCTTAAGGAATTTCTTTTGCCTTTCATCAGAATGGCTAATGCTAACCTCTCGGAGAATGACCCATTGCATCTTTTTGGGAAAACGTTTCCCGCTGACATGAAGTGGAAATATTATATTGAATCAATTACTAGGTCTGCGGCTAAGAAAGTTGGTTCAATCTGTCGAGATAGATAATTTTTCTCCTCAGAATAAATCTTGCATATTCGACTGATATAATGGAATATACATCTGTGTCCCCCCTCACTGGAATATGATTTGCTGGTGTCCGTCATAAATACAGACGAATGTGTAGGTACGACAGAGTGTAAGTCTGTGACGACGCCCATTGGACTACGCCATTGGCTATCCTATTGGTCTATACTTATTATCTGCGACTACGACGAGTACCAGTCGATTACTGCTACCATATTCTACTTGGTTATAGTAGCCAAAACCCCTTATCTACTTCGATGAAATATATCCCTTTCCGGGACATATCATCGACAAAAGCCGACCATTCACCCATGCAGTGAATATGACTGCCCCACTAGGCCTATTACTTCTGCTATGTATTTAGAGATGTTTAATAAAATCAAAAGAAGAATCTGCAATATTATTGGTTGTCACCAGGCATCTCGGCTTCAGTAACTGTCTCACCGACGTAATGTAGCTTCCCTATGCATTTTCTATAAATATCTTATTTATAATTGTTTAGATGACCTTTCCACTTTCGTTGGTACCTCGACTTTATGAATTTAAATGCAGTACTAGATTGGCAGTTAGGTCTCATAATTTCATAGTTAGAATTACATGCTGGAGCCGTAAGTTCCATGCCTACGGTCTCTTTTCTTGCATTTCTCACCTGCGGAATTCTCGTCCGGCTTCGTACATTCCAGTCGACTTTGTGTTCAAAAATTTAAAAGAAATGCCAACCGCCATCTTCTACCATTTTAATTCCCGTCTTTCTATTGTCTCCTTACTAAATAGTTTTTCTCATAATCTTTCACCCTTAGTAACCCCCTTCGTTTTAGTGTCTTTATCCTAAATGGTTCTAAATTGTCTTTCATGGGAAATTTGAGCTTAGAGATGAGTACACATGATCTTAGTATTTGATCTAATTACGTACAATTTTCCAAAGATCTTAACATTTTTATCGCTTGTGATATTTGAAATAACCAAATAACACCTGCAAGTGTAACCTGAGACACACCGGGGTATCGTGACATCCTGATTAAAAATCTTTTGTCTATAAAATCTGCGGAGCCCGACTGTGAAAAGAACCAGTAGGGTGGCCAAACTATTCGTGATACCTGTAGGTTTCAGCGTTTCTTTTCTGTCGTTTAATGGGATTATATTATTGTTGCTAAGAACTGAACGAGAAAAGCAGTTGGAGCATGATAACGAAAAGAAAGAGAGGAAGAAATAAACTGCACGATGAATAAAGAAGAAAGAAAAAGGAAGAATATATGTAAGGCGTAAATAAGATACAAAAAGGAAGAATATATGTAAGACGTAAGTAAGACAGAAAAAGGAAGAATATATGTAAGGCATAAATCAGATAGAAAAAAGGAAGAATATATGTAAGGCGTAAAAAAGATTCAAAAAGGAAGAATATATGCAAGGCGTAAATAAGATACAAAAAGGAAGAATATATGTAAGACGTAAGTAAGACAGAAAAAGGAAGAATATATGTAAGGCATAAATCAGATAGAAAAAAGGAAGAATATATGTAAGGCGTAAAAAAGATTCAAAAAGGAAGAATATATGTAAGGCGTAAATAAGATACAAAAAGGAAGAATATATGTAAGACATAAGTAAGACAGAAAAAGGAAGAATATATGTAAGGCGTAAAAAAGATTCAAAAAGGAAGAATATATGCAAGGCGTAAATAAGATACAAAAAGGAAGAATATATGTAAGACGTAAGTAAGACAGAAAAAGGAAGAATATATGTAAGGCATAAATCAGATAGAAAAAAGGAAGAATATATGTAAGGCGTAAAAAAGATTCAAAAAGGAAGAATATATGCAAGGCGTAAATAAGATACAAAAGGAAGAATATATGTAAGACGTAAGTAAGACAGAAAAGGAAGAATATATGTAAGGCATAAATCAGATAGAAAAAGGAAGAATATATGTAAGGCGTAAAAAAGATTCAAAAAGGAAGAATATATGTAAGGCATAAATCATTTTTATTTTTTTAATTATCCGTTGTAGTTATGGAATTTACATATAGACATTTACATATAGACATTTACATATATATATATATAATCAAAATCCGTTACATATTTTATCCATAGCATGAAACTCTGAGTAACGAATTTTGATTAAGATTTTAATTGTTTTTTTGACAACGTGGTTCACTCTTTACAAGGCCCAGTGAACACTCGTTGTAGAGGGTAACGTTTACAGGCCATTTGTTTTTATAGGAGTGAAAGATACCGGTTAACCCGAGCCTTGAACAAGTTAAGACCGAAGTTAGTGATCGGGGAAATATCCTGTTAGGAGTCCACAGGGCAGTGGTTCGCAGGAAGAAACTGCTCGAGTGGAACTTACTTCTCACCGACGATGGGATACGGAGGAAATGTGGGTGGTTTCTATTGCATGACGACATGGTGTGTTCTTGCTGTGAAGGTTTGCCTCGGGAATGTAGTTCATCCGATCACTTTCCATTGAAGTAGCGGTAGAACGGTAGAGGCTTATCGCATCCCACTTGTGCGAGAGATGTTGAAGGATGGAGGATAGTTCGTCACACTACAAGCTTTTGAACTTTATCAAGCCTGGAGAGTGAGGTCTGGGTAGTTCTCGCCCAAATATTTGTGGCCTGATCTGGCTCTTGTGAGAGTAGAGGATAGCAAGAGAGGTCAGTTACTTACCGGAGCACTACAGGGAAGCGACCATTCTAACTTCATCCTTAGCAATGGACGGTATGCACGAGTTCCACTGGAGGGGTCGGGTGTGTGTTTGAGGCCCAGCAGTCTTTCAAGGCATCGTGCTTCCACGAGAGGACCTCCGTTCATCCTGATTGGCGGTTGTTGGGGGTCAGATCATCAATGATGGAATGTAACTAGCTTGGTCTTCGAGGTATTGGATGTAACCTACCAGTTTTTACCCCATTGGGTAGTTTGTGCAAGATCGGAAGAGAGTTTAGTCGCCAATCTCTGACCACCTTAATATTATTGCATTAACAATATTATATATATATATATATATATATATATATATATATATATATATATTATGAAATGGACAAAGTCCGACAAATATTTTAAGACATTTTTATGTTCATACATTCTTTTTATAGATGTCATTTAGATATGAATGTACGTGAGAGATTCATGGAAGATTGAAGTTTAAAAACAGTAAAATCGACTGTGGTCGATCGGTTAAAGCAGGCCAGGTTAAATGACGGTTCCGTATAGGATACAGTTTCGATTCCTATCGGAGAACGAATATTTTCTATGAAGATTTCTCGGACCTTCAGGCCGGTAAATGTTATTAATACTGTTTATTATAAAAAACAGAGCATTTACTTAAATATTTGTATCTATAAAAAGAATG